>JACCPG010006111.1:0-42816 GCA_016069955.1 Drepana arcuata | reverse complement strand
TTAATCCGACGTTTTGAAGGGGGTTAAAATCATGTTCAAAGATTCCGTTACATACTAACATACATACGTCTCAAGCTAATAAAAGCGTATTAAAATAGATAAAATCAATCCTTGATGCGGGTTATATATCACGCTAAAATTTCAGCTCGATCGGTACAGAACTTTTTGAGTTTTTGAGGCGTACACAAACCAACATAACATCTTACGTTGCTTTCGGTAGCAATTGGTCAAGTTTTGTTTTTTTGGTCCCACTGCGAATTGGAGATGCAAACTTAATCACTATTACTCACACATAATCAAAATTGAAGGCAGTAAAACCTTTGCATTCGCAGATTTAGAGTCTATTTGAACGTTATGTTAAGAGATTCTGACGAAACCATAAAGGATTTACTTTAAGAATCATCTCGTATGGTACTCGTGTTTGTTACATCTTGTGTCGTTATTAGATACAATGTTGCTACTGTAAATAATGGTGAACTAGGCTAAATAATTTACGCTGATCCTTAGTAAAACGAATTGGACTTTCCATACTTTTAATAATCATAATTACAAACAATTCTCCGTACGTTCTTAGCCATCAAATTGTTTGTTTCCAAAATGTATAAATAAGTATCTATAATATATCCTCATGCCTTCACACAAGGGTCCCCGAAGGGGTAGGCAGAGGTGTATAGGTAATAACCACACACCCACTTTCCGCCACAGGTATATTAGGTGCAAACGTGACAGATGGCGAGTCCATCGCCGGTACTCTAGCACGACTATACATACGCCTTTAAATTGCTTCTCAGACGTATGCAGGTTTCCTCTCGATGTTTTCCTTTCAGTTCAGAAAAACTCATTGTTACAGTCGAGATTCGAACGTGCGATCTTTGTGCCATTATAAAATAGTAAAACAACAGAGAGCAATACAAATGAAAATTTAACAACAAAACAAGCCTTGGCTTGACGCTATCAAAATTCCTTCCGACCATAGCACCAAGGCGCCACGTCTGTGTATAAGGCATAAACGGGTGATTCTTATGAAAGAAACGTGTAGATGAATCCATTAAGCAGTCAAGGTGACGGGATCGATGAGAGCACGCGTGCGCCGCAAGCTCACAACCACGTGGCTGTCAACAGATGGCGGTGGCAGCCTCAGCGCATGCGTCACTTTATTGATCCAACGCACACACCGACGCCACTCCACACAATCCTACGTTGATATAAATCATACGTTGTCGCGTCGCTCTTTACCATACAGCTTCAAATTACCCTTTAGGCGCGTAATGACGCAAGTCAATTTCACTACTGAAGTTTGGGTCTTAATGGTTCGTAGACAAAGTTGGATTTAGGATGATTTGGTTTTATAGTGGTCGAGTGGGCTAATGGCTCGCCGCTACCAGCCACGTACGTCAATTACCGTCGTCTTTATCTGGTCGGTACGCTGGTTAACATACCTCCACTTGCGGACTGAGCTAAGTTTGACCATATCAGTCGGCTTCCAATTCTGGAACGGCTATTTATTCGGTTAGTTAGAACAATTAGATGGACCACATTCGGTACATTTGGTTTGAATTTAGAATTTTGTCGGCGAAGAGTTAAAGGAACGTTGGCACTTTGTTATTTGAAATCAGAATAAACAAAATTGTTTTTATTTATTCACTAAACACGTGTTTTTTTACACACAATTAGATATATCCCGCGGTTTCTACCGCGTAGAATTTGATTTAAATACGTTTAAAAAACATATTTTACGTTTTAATATCATCCAGTTCAGTTAAGCCATTCTGGTGTTTTTGAGTGACAAACATTCCCGCAAACACATTAATAATAAATAGTATTAGGATGTAATTTTTTTGGCATCTGCCAACTTCAATGTTTATTTTCTTTAGGAGTGACCCTTTTATTCCGTCGATTAAGTATTTATATGAGGTTCCTTTCTGTACCTATAACTATAACATATTCAAAAGAGCAGTAAAAGTTATTTTGCAAAGCCATTCTTTACGACTCTGTTACGCTATGGGAAGTCGTCTGCGAAGTTGGAGGTTAGTTTGATATTTACTGGACTTCAGACAAAGTTTGTTCTGGCTTATGGCAATAGTAGTGCTTTATGTTGTTTGTTTGTAAGCGTACGTTTTGTACTTGAAAGTATGTGTTATGGAATCCCGTAAATTAATAATTTTCAATGCTATGATTTTTACATTAGGTATAGGTTTGCGTTTGCGTTTAAGGACAACACAATACTATATACTATAATTAGTTTTGAGAGCGGTATCTAATAACTGGTAATTAACGCTTCCATAATAATACTTATTACGTACCCAAATAAAATAATAGGTACATATTTCAATATAAAAATCTGTTTAAAGTGTTTGTATATAAAATACGTGCATGATTTATGGTTCTTCTTCAACAATAAATGATGAATGAAAAACTCGAGAATGGCAGTTGACGTGTCGACGACAGCAGTTTCATTAATACACCGCAACAAACGCTCAATCGGAACTGGTGACAAGTACCAGGGCCGCATAGCGTACGAGGAAGTTTGTCGAACGCGACGGAACTCGGAAAATATGCCGCTGTGATTGCAGTGCAGTGCTTGACAAGAATATTCAGTTTCCATTTTGTATACTGTAGTATTTATTACGTTTGAATATTAGTTGGTTTTTAATGTTGCACATGTCACATTATTTCTTTTATGATTTGGGCGTTGACTTAATATGGTCTTGACTATAAATTATTTATATGATTTACGTTGGGCGTTACTTCCAACAACCTTCCAAAACATTATCTAGTCTAGACGACAATGAAACACCCATGAATGCCACGAATAATCAAAGTCGGTGCATATGTATGTAGAGACTGAAGAATATGGATGAAGCAAAAGAAGTCAGTACGGCTAGTGACCTCACGGCCCTCTCTCTGCTAATTTCGATAAGGACTCGGCGTGACGTTATGTATGTTTAAACTATTTCTACTCAATCAAATAAGATGGTTTATATATACATTATAATACTAAAGAGATTAATGTGCTTGTACTTAAGTAAGAGGTTTTAAGTAAACTGTAAGCTTAGACGCTGTAAAAGTTAGGTAGCATGCAACCAAACATACCTACAACCTATTAGTCATGCCGCCCGTGTTCTTAGAATCCTTCAAACTTACAGAGGGGGCAGGGTGGGCGTACTGCGATTATTGTTCGAATGGGAGGTGTTCGTTTATGGTCATTGTGCTATGCTTTTTTTAAATAAACATATCTTAACGCCTACCTACCAGGGTCTTCGAAGGGATAGGCAGAGGCGTGTAGTATCCAATTTTCAACAGATGGCGTATCCATCGCTGTTACCCAAGCACGATTGTATGCATACGTCTTTGACTGTCTTCTCTAAAGTATGTAGGTTTCGACTCGATGTTTCCTTCACCGTAAAGCTCGTGACGTGACTAATCACTGTACTTAAGTTCAGAGAAACTTACAGATTTCTTTAACTTTTCCTGTCTCTTAAAACATATTTGTCATGGTAATTATGGGTTTAATATACATGTTTAATTTTTTAGTTCACTTATAATTCTATATTTATTTATATCTCTCTTACAACTACTTACTCGTACTGTCTTACTCGTTAATTAACTCATTAACACTGAGACCAGAAACCCTCCACAAATGCCTTAAGGTACCAAGCTGGTGATACTTCACGACCAACGTGACTCCCTGTCAATCATTACAATAATCCGCAGCTTTGTAACCCAATGCCTTTGTAATAACACCGCCATTCTAGCAAAGTCCAAGGTAAAGGCTTCTAAGCTCACAAACCCCGCTAATCTTGGCATCCCATTGTGAAGGCACCAAAAGTTCCTTGGGTACTGAACCAACAAACAGAACATACGGCATCTGCCGTTTCTCAGGAGCGTGCCAAGTTCCCCTAATCGTCTACGTAGGCACAAAGGAACCATGCAGTGTTTAGAAAGAGACCTGCATATCTATAGTGGCACGAGAGGGAAGAGCTTGGATATAGGACCGGAACATTACACAAGCCCGTCTCGGTTGACGGGCCCCGAACAAAATGAATGGTTGAGGAACAGATTAAAATGCGCTGTAACATTGCTATGAATGGAAATAAAAAAAACACAGTAATTGCGTAACATGAGGCTAATAGGAAGCCGGTGCCTGGTTGTAAGGTATCCGTTGGTCATAATTCTACCTACCTAGCGTCTCAAACTCCCCACATGGACTAGCCTAGACTTTGCTTAGCACCTAAAAAGTGCCTACCTTTCGGTCTATCACTTGTTCAGTTAAGTAGCTACAGTTCCCAAACCCACGCTACGGAAAGAATGAAAACTTTTCGTATTAAAACAGGGATGGAGTCCAGAATCGATCAGCTCTATACCCAGCGGCTTCACGTGTTACCGGTGAGTATGGATGAAGAGGCTAATGAAAGTGGATGAAAAATGAAAGAGGTCTGTAAATTTAGAAAGAATTGACCCACTCTTCTAATAGTCTTAGTGCTAGCTTTACTAAGAAACATAATTGAAACAATTCGGTGTGTTTTATAAATGTGTCAAAACATTTTATAATATTAAATTTAGAATGTCTATCAGGGAATTCGTCGTATATTTGGCGTCGCTTGGTCAAGAATTGGAGGAAAATTCATGATAATAAAAGCGTATTAAAAGAACAAAGGTCGGGCTTCTGTGTCGGGAAAAATGAAATGAAAATACTTCCATTAGAACGCTTGGCGTTTTTTACGGCTATCAGCAGCGAGGATAGCATCAGTTTTGTGTTTATCTTCAATATATTTGTTATAATAATGATATGCAGAAAAGTAGAGCACCGGTTCTCTCTAAATTTACAGATCCTTTCGCTACATCCTCATTCTAATCATACATGTTCGCCGGGTTCGAATACTCTTGAAGTTCTCATTCTTGAGTGTACGATCAATTTGATCTAGGTAATTGGAACGTCTATATTTCTCGAACTATATAGTCAGTCAACTGTAAAGTGTGTCATTAATTTACCGTCAATTCTTATTTGTACTTGAAATAAATAGTTAAGTACAAATTATAGACAAGTAATTAACATTGTATAAAAAGCTGCCCCGCCCAGCTTCACTGGGTAAAGTTTCCCGATCCGTGGATTATATGAAATAGCTACGAGTGCATTATGAAAACCCGGCAAGCGATTTTGGACCTTATTACCAACTAGCTTGAGCCCACGGTTTGATTCGCGTTAATGTCGATATTTTGCGGGATATTCGCTTTTTCTTCCGGGACACCGGAATCCACGTTTCTTTTTCTGTACAGCAGGAATCATATTGCAATATATTCATGTCAGTTGGCCTGACGACCGGCAAAAGTACTTTTTATTAAATATCGCAAAATTTCATTATGATGGGCGGCAAAATATGAATAGCGTAGTATTTGAGCATGTTAGCGCATAAATCCGATTGCTTAGAAAGTAAGTCTCAAACTATAGGCGATCCCAATTTTTTTGTGGAGAATTTGTACATTTTTAAAGCTTTAATTCAAGTTAAAAAATTAAAAAAAAGTGTCGAAATTACTTAGACGTCGATTTGAAATTTTCACATCCGGTTTACTAGAACAAATAAATTCAGATTAGAATTCGACAAAAAAATTTAAAACTTCAACATTTTTACTATAAGAACCAATACTTTTTATTTTTTTTTACGAATTAATTGAAACAGATAATAAGCATCCAAAAATGTATGACTTCATACAGTAAATTTTTAAAAGTTCAGAACTCAAAAAAGTAAGAAACATACGAAAAAAAAAATTGGGTGTACACAACCACGTCTACTAGAAGTGTAACTGACCAGAGTAAAAACAAAATTCACGACATCATTTTTTTTTGTTGTCCGCTTGACGTGAAATGCCCCATACATCACTTCAGCATATGTATTTTTATTTAAATTGAAAGATCGACCTTTATAAGTTTAAACAAATATTTATTTAAATTTTTAAAGAACTTTCAACAGGCTCACGATTTTAATGCGTGTTTAGAGTCCGTCCGAGCCATTCTCAGTTGAATTATTTATAGCGGCCGGCGGCGACAGCGGAGCAATTAGCATGTCTATCTATCATCGCGGGTCCTCCACGCAGGAAGAGATGTTTCAGTCTTGTTTACTGCACTGCCTCGTACTATTTATTATCAATTCAATGACATTACTCGGCGCTCTGTTGTAGTGTGAAGCGTGCAATGACATGCGAGTTGCGTCACATCTCCTCGACAGTCATGCGCGCCTAGTATCTCATGTCAATTGTGTCGAAATAAATATTTATACAGTATTATGTTCTGTTAATAAATAGGTATTTGGGTAGCGATGATATATTGTTCAATAGAGTTGCACACAAGCTTGATTTATATACGCATCTGTGTTCACACTTATCATGTAGGTTCATATTTTTTTTCAATATAACTAATGTTTCGTCATTCATTTAATCTTTAATTTCATTCATTTAATTCTTATTCCAAAAAACTTAGTTACTAAGTTTTAGATCATAACTCATTTATACAAAATAGGATTGAATGAACGATAAATAATTTAAAAAGAAATCGACCCCATTCTCCAGAGTTCGTTATAGATCTAACGTGATCATGATTATCCAAAAATATAGATTATCATTCTTTAAATTATTTATGCTAGTTCACTGAATGCTGTCAAAATATTATAATTTATCGATACTATTGTTTCAATGAAATGGACCTTCCTACAAATAAAAACAGTTCTGGGTAAGATTGTAAGTAGGTGTACATTGTACATTTACCGCGCGTATTAATCGTACTGTGGTAGGGTCGACGGCCGTGCGAAAGAGACCACAATACAGTCGTCACAGAGTTAAATAAGGACACAACGATAGAAGTGGCAGCAAATACGGTCGTAAAGTAAAACTCGGCTTGTGGTTTTTTGTTTGATTTAACTTTGAGAAAATCTCTTGCTCGAGCTTGAAACTGGGATCTGGAGCTTAAAGCTTAATACATTACATCATATCTATTGCCTTTGATGTTTAAATAACCAATTTATCAAAGTATATTAGTTTTGGAATGCATTTAATTTGAGTATCCTCTAATACATTTATAGGGCCTGGGTCAATATTTTTCTCTCTCTATTTATCAATATCGTTGTATCTATTGCTACAAGGGCCCCCAAAAGGGTGGGTAGGCAGAAGACATACCATCTTTCTACCGATTATGAATACTTATTTTAGATATAAGGAACCAACGGGTCCATATCCAGACGTTTGCAGGTTTCCTCTCGATGTTGTATTTCGCCACACCATAAAACCAAGACCGTTAGTCGTCACGCCATCCCACAAGGATCCCCGAAGGTGCCAACGTGGCAGATGGCGAGTCCATCGCCGTTACTTAAGCACAACTATACATACGCCTTTGAATTGCTTCTCAGAGGTTTCCTCTCGATGTTTTCCTTCACCGTAAAGCTCGTGGTGTGACTAATCACTGTACTTAAGTTCAGAAACACTCATTGGTACAGTCGGTATTCGAATTTTGTGCTACAGGCAAGTAACTACTCGAACCACTAACCTACTTGCTATTTCATAAGTTTTTTCTAATACTCATGACATGGATATGTGTCTTTCGGGCACATACATTGAACAGTTTTATTGTAATTCTATATTCAATAATTTGCATATCAATATAAAGTGTCACGTATTTCAATACCTCCGGGAGTTTCTGGAGGTCACCCTCAGCAGTACCAGAACATAATAGCTCAACGTCAGAAGTAATATGTGTACTACGTAATAACATACATATTTATTGAAATGAAGCCTTAACTAAGCGTGTTCAAGGCATTAATTTCATTGTTTCCTACAAAGCGGTCACTCAATGGAACCTTTGCTGTAAGGTGACACCGAAATTGCTCAGCGCGTACAGAAACTGACAAGACAAACAAAACATGCCGCCATGTTCGACTCCAACTAAAACTTTACAGTATATATATTGCCAACAAAGTTTTAGACAATTTCTAACCAAGTAGTTCGAAAAGTTGCGTGTGTCACAAAGATTGCAAGTTCCAATCCCGCCTTCAGCCATGAGTTTTTCTGAACTTAATTACCCACAGTGATGACAACACTGCGAGGTTTACGGTGAAGGAAAACATCGAGAGAAATTCGGCAAACGTTTGCGAAGAAATAAAAAAGAAACGTATGTGCTTAGTTGTGAATGAGAAACGATGGACTTGCCACCTGTCACGTTGGTATCTAAAATATATATCTATCAGATCAGATGGGTTTAAATCAAGAACTGTCAAATGAAAAGACGTCAGAATTTGAAAAAAGAATGGTACGTTACTGTCCACATATACATTCGGTATAAATAAGGTACACTATATTTTCACGAACAAAGATGGGAATCACTTGACACTCAAGTTCGTGTACAGTAGAAATCCCAATATATTTTCACATTCACAAATATTATAGGTACATACATATTAATGGGATGATGGTCTTTACTTAGGTAGTATAAAACTAAGTAGCTTCCTGCCGTGTATGCCAAAAAATATTTAAACTACGCAACGGAATTTAAAGCGGTTCATCTATACTAATTTAATTGTTTGTTTGTATTGAATAGGCTCCGAAACTATTAGACCGATTTGAAAAATTTCTTTCACCATTGGAAAGCTACATTCACCCTGAATGGCATAGGCTATATTTTATTGTATAAAAACAAATCTTTTGTCCACCCGTGCAAAGCCGGGACGGACCGCTAGTCAATAGATAATATGGTTCAAGAGGACGTTCTAAAGACATATTTTACAACCCAAAGAAGCGGAGCAATAAACATTTGAATTTTAACGCAAGTGAAGCCGCGGGTACATCTATCTTAGGTATAATTGTCAACATGACTGCTGGAGTCTTTAGATGGGAAGCTAAATTTGGAACATTACAAGCTTGCGCAGGTGTCGTGTCGCAGGATTTCCTTCACCGTAAAGATCCTCGTGGGACACATGCCTGTACTTTATGTTCTAAAAGGCTGTAATCTTAGCATTAAAGGTCATCCTGAGTCCATAATTGCAAATGATATGATAAATCATGATACCTGGAAAGACATCCCTTACTATTCACGCCACGCTATACATAGTATGGCAATCAATGATCTCCGGAAGAATTTCATCGCAACTAATAATTTAATATATATATATATCTTCACGCCATCCTACATGGGTTCCAGAAGGGGTAGGCAGAGGTATGTAGGTAGTACCTACACAGACAGTTTTCACCAGAGATATATTTTGGATTCTAAAGTAGCAGATGGCAAGTCCATCGCCGCACGTCAAGCACGACTAGGTATACATACGCCTTTGAATTTCTTCTCCACGTATGCAGGTTTCCTCTCGATGTTTTCCTGCACGGTAAAGCTCGTGGTGTGACTAATCGCTGAACTTAAGTTCAGAAAACTCATTGGTACAGTCGGGATTGGAACTTGCTGTTTTCTTGGTTCCACGGCTTTCAGCAGGCAAATATAGACCATACAAAAATATGTTTCGGTGCGTACCTACTAGGGAGTGCGTACAAATAGGCAATTAGCGCAGTGCCCCGACCTAACCTAATGAACAAACAATGAGCGTGGGCGGAACACACCGATGCTATCCGGCCGGCTTTATGTGCGCCGCATGGCTGATATATGACGACCGTCTATTCTAATGGTTAGAGCTCCTGACTGCGAAACTTGAGGTCGCGGGTTCGAATCCCGCTGAGGGCAGATATTTGTGTGATGAACACGAGTATTTGTACCTTAGTGTTGGGTGTCCTATGTATTTATGTATATAATCTATATATGTAAGTAAATATATCGTTGTCTAGTTACCATAACACAAGCTTTGCTTAATTGTCCCAAGGTATTTATATTATTTATTATTTATATGGCAACATTCACAATAATGGCGACTGCTGATTGTGTTCAGTCTTCATGATACTATGAGCAAAAATCTTACTTATATTAAAAGGTCTCTGAAGTTTCACTTAAAATTAAAATTTGATTTCACTGCAAATTTTTTTCTGGATAAACATAATATTCCATGTTTTTGTAAAATGTTTCATTCATGTTTATGTTCAAACACGCTCTTTATAGAAAACCGAACTAAAAAATAGAAAATAAATTTCGATAATATCATGTGGTGTCAATAGTTATAAATATTTTATTGACAGATATGAGTAGTGTTTATCATTTCGATAATATCTTAAAAAGCACCCCACGCTTTTTAAGATGTTATCGAAATTTATTTTCTAATTTTTAGTTCGGTTTTCTATAAAAAATCGTGTTATTTTAGTTTTTTCAAACTATTATTTATTTTCTACTTTTTAGTTATTAGTGAATTGTCATCGATCCTCGAAAAATCTACAAAGTTTGAACGAAATCTGGCCGTTTAAAGTGGGTCAAAATCGTGCCCAAAGAAGTCGGTTACCAGCATACAGGCGAAGCTAATATAAAGCGTGTAAAAACCGAATAACATAATTACTAGTCTCTTAATCACCAGTGCGTGGTTCACATTTCCATCGACGTCTACGAACAGCATGTCAGCCATTGTAAAGTTCCCAAATAAATCATTTTACCCTCAAACACCAGGTAATGCGAAGGGACCAGGGCGAGGAGGGGAGGAGGGAGGAATAATTTAGGGATAATCCCTAGTCTAAATATAATATTGAACTTGGTACTTTGATGAGTTTTACAATACAAAGGCGGTGCAGTTTAAAAAGACGAGGACAAAATTACAAGCCAAAAATATATAACATTTTTGTTTATTTAGAACTAGCTGTACCGGCGACTTCACCTATTATAACTCTGGCGGAAAGTGGATGTGTGGGTATTACCTATATACCTCTGCCTACCCCTTGTGGGAAAGCGTGGATATATTATTATTTATTTAATTTTAAGACCCGCCAAAATCTTTCAAGCCGTTTCACAGATTAGCCGGAACAAGCAGAAAGACAGGCAGACAAAAAATTTATTTATTTGACAATATATACATGACAATAGATGACAAGTAAGTATGACAAGTAAATATATAGGTACAAATACCTTAAAATACAAGCTAGTTCAGTTACTTTGTACTATAATAATAATAATAATATATCCTCACGCCTTCCCACAAGGGTCCCCGAAGGGTAGGCAGGGTAGGGTAGGCAGAGATGTATTGCATATTTATATTGCAAATTACTGACTAAAGTACAATATTATTAATAACATCATCATGCAAATGCCCCCACGGGGAAGGCAGAGAGTAGAGAGTTAATTCTCTCTTCACGTTACGTCTCTTCGTGTTACTCATTCTTGATACTCCAATCCAGTGTTACTCATGTCAGAGAATAGAGCGTCAGTTCTCTCTTTAGACTCACTGTAGACCTGTGTCGCTTCAGCAACATTCATGCCTTTAATAAATGCTCATCGGTTTCGAGTACTCCCATCCAGTGTTACTCATTCTTGATTGTTCGGTCAATTATATAGATACATAAATAATACCTAGCGTGGTCTGTAAATGATGTTTCTAGACTCGTTATAATGAACGTGCTGGCTTTTATTTCAGACACACAAAATGTTATACCCAAAAACTTTCCCCTATAGGGTAGGCAGAGACATACAAATATAGATAGAGTTATCTACGAAGATGCGCCCCACCAAATACTAGTCGAGGGATTAACCAGAGTCTATTAATTGTAGTGTGCGTGTGCACTCACAGGTAATCAGTGTGTACCGACAATACTCAAAACATTAGTGGAAGGTTGCACACTTACACTATAAACTATAGGGTAGAATAGTGGGGCGCGTCTTCGTGGATGGCACTATCAATAACCACCACTAAAAATATCATTCATACAAACGATGTAGCTTAAAATGTATCTCGATTCTCCCCCAAAAGCCATACGCAGCTTAATGAATCCACGCTTGTTTGCTATACACTCGGTCTGTGGTGAACTAACCAATATTATTTCATTAATAATGTATTCATGCGGTGACACCGCTTGACACTGATCAAATAGTTAGTGTCTTGTTTTTGACAAATCTACTCTTATATACCATCATGAACCATATGAAGCCGTGGTGGCCGAGTGGTTCGAGCAGTTGCCTGCGACACAAAGATCGCAAGTACCGACTGTACCACTGAGTTTTTCTGAACCTAAGTACAGTGATTAGTCACACCACGAGCTTTACGGTGAAGGAAAACATCGAGAGGAAACCTGCATACGTTTGAGAAGAAATTCAAAGGCGTATGTGTAGTCGTGCTTGAGTAACGGCGATGGACTCGGCATCTATCACGTAAGCACCTAATATAGCTCTGGCGGAAAGTGGGTGTGTGGGTATTACCTATACACCTCTGCCTACCCCTTCGGGGACCCTTGTGGGAAGGCGTGAGAGTATTCATTCATATACCATCACACTGTTTGTAACATTCCAACTTTCTGTATTGAGACTATGTCAAACTACCTTGACACCTTACTGAAAGGCGGTATGTACCTATATATAACGTTCCGTGCTGGCCGAGTGGTTAAGAAGTCAAGATTGTAGGTTCATGCCTTGGCAACGACGATGTACGATGAAGTCGTTCGTCGAAGAATTTAAATAAATCGTGGCTTATTACACGAGGTTGACGATGATGAAGAACGGGAGGAAAGCTGCCTTAATTTGAAAAGGAGTTCCAAGGCACGTGACTACTATTTCTATTCTCACTGCGTGAGATTTCTAGTCTCCCTGTGAGAGACTCAGCATAGATAATAATAAATAGTAATAATAATAAATAAATAAATACCTTAGGACAATTCCACACAAATCGACCTGGGTCCAAATTTAAAAAAAGCTTGTGTTATGGTAACTAGACCACGATATATTTACTAAAATAGTTAGATATATACATAAATACATAGGACATCCAAGACTAAGGTACAAATAGGTGTCGGTATTCAACACACAAATATCTGCCCTCAGCGGTATTCAAACCAGCTACCTCAAGTTTCGCAGACAGGAGCTGGGAGGAGGAGGAGTGGTTAGCCACTAGACCAGACTGCCGTCTGGTCGATATTATAAAACAAAACGTGTCCTCCTTGGAGAAAGCTGTACATGAATATTTATATAAGTACAATAACACTTAAATAGTTATAATACTAGCAATATAAAACATTTGACCCAAATCGGTACCTCACGCAACGTACCGACAAAAGTAGCAGCATTGCCGCGTTGGAAAGTAATGCAGATTCTCCGATCGAGGTGGGTTCCAACCCGGTGTCACAGTAGGTACTTACATAGATAAATGTCACTCCTAACCACAAATCAAGCAAATATGTCCGTCACACAAGGTTTCATCAGGCGAGAATCGAATCTGCGATCGCGCATAATGCATCATGCGTTAGGTTTACTTGCGGGTCCCATTCGGGCGGAGCGAGCGTTGTTGTACTGTTCCTCGTCATCGACCTCCAAGATTGCCTTCTGGATCATACGTTTAAGCTTCTTGCGGGACTCGTTCGATCGGAGGGTGCGCAGTTCTGATGCCACGAAGTCGCCAAAGATCTAGTGAATTATAAATAATAATATAATATATCCTCACGCCTTCCCACAAGGGTCCCCGAAGGGGTAGGCAGAGGGGTATAGGTTATACCCACACACCCACTTTCCGCCAGAGGTATATTAGGTGCCAACGTGACAGATGGCGAGTCCATCGCCGTTACTCAAGCACGACTATACATACGCCTTCGAATTTCTTCTCAGACGTATGCAGGTTTCCTCTCGATGTTTTCCTTCACCGTAAAGCTCGTGGTGTGACTAATCACGGTGTGACTAGCACAATCGCTAGTCCAGAAAAACTCATTGGTACAGTCGAACAGTGAATTATATTGGTGGGTTAATCTTGTTGACATTATTATTTATTATTTGGTATTATTAGTTCATCACGCCAGAACGACTGAACGGAATGAGATCCAATTAGGCAGTCGTAGATGTGATTTGGGATATATATATTTGGGATATATATATTTTGCTTTAGTTTAGATATCTTAAGTGAAGATTAGCACAATATATTGTGAAAACCGCACGGACAGCGATCCCTTACATTTTTATTATACGTATTGATGATGATGATGATGATAATCATGCTTATCGGAACTGATACCAAATATATAATAAAAAAAAGTGGGTCCGTTTGTTTGTAATTAAGGATATTTTTTAAATGCTCTATAACGGCAAAAAAAGACCCATTTTAATCGGACTTTTATTGAATACCTAATGTTATTTAAGGAGTAGCCTGGGCTACTTTTATTTTTAATACCGAATTATATGAATTTAACGCGGGTAAAGGCACATGTAGTTGGTAGTGAAGAATGCTCACAGACCTGGCACTCGTCGACGTTCTGGCCAGGCCTGAGTATGGGCACGGCATCCTCTGGCCACAGCAGGGGGTGCGCACTCGGTGGTAAAGTCGGCGGAGCTGATGCTGCTACCCTCATCACCGACTTTGGCCAAGTCGCAGGACTTGTTGCGCTAGAATTCGCCCGAGCGGCCGCTCCGAACTTTGCCTCTTCATCTGCTTGAAATTCTGCAAGCTAGATAATAATAACAAAAAGATGATCAGCATTGCTAACCAGCGTGGCAATACTGCTAGCCTTCTTGGCACGTTGCTGCGGAATACCGATTTGGTACAAATATTGTATCTGTAAGTACGCAGTTAGTTTTGCAACTGTTCTTGTTAGTAAATATTGATAATTGCTGTCATAGATGAAAAATATGTCTATTTTACAAACTTACTACCTAACAATATCGTACGCTTACCCGTAAGTGTACCGAAAGACTTGATATTTGAGTGCAAACGTGATAGATGGCAAGTCCATCACCGTTTCTAGCATACATGTATTTTCGTATGTGGGTATGTAAACGTATACCTACGCTAGCGCGTAAATACATCTCTGGTGGAAGGACGTGTGACTAGGATGTATAAAAACAAACTAAAACTCTGTTACTAGGGGCATTGAACCCACAACTATCAGCACAGAAGACCGGCAAGCACAATCCTAAAAGCAAATACATTAGACAAGCAGTTCGAATGAAATAGATAGGCTATACTTAGAAGCTAATAAAATAAGGCACTCAAGGATGGGAACTCGAAACCGGCGATGATGACTGTGGATGAAGCAGAAGAAGTCCAGAGAAAACCATGAAGTAGTCCACGAAGTAGGTACCCGTAACATATGTAGTTCAGTTCAACACTTTCGTGGTCGATTGCCATGAAGCAGTTTTCGACCTTAATACCGAAGAAAACGCGCATACCTCTAGGTTCAATGAGTCCTCTAGAGGATCACTGGGCTGCGCGCGCAGGAAGCAGAGCGCGTCGAAATACTCCCACCCGCTGGTCGCCATCACCCCTCCCTCCACCGACGATGTCTGCCTCCGCTTTATCTTCCTCAGCTCATTGTTGAACTGAGTCCTCAAGTTGTGTACCTTCCTGCTGATCTCCTCAGACGTCGTCCCAAATACCCCCGACAAGTATTCCAACTTCAGCTGCCTCGCCGCCCGGTCCTTGTTCAGCGGATGTTTTGAGTCCCAAAGTTCCTTACAGTCCTTCTCCAACGCCTGAATGAGTATCATTGTATTCTCAGAGTTCCAATAGTGTTTTGAGTCCATTTTACTGTTGACTTCTCGTTCGTTTTCCGAATCAATTTCGATTTTAGGAAAATACACATTATCACTGGAATTTGAATTCGAATCCATTGTGACGATTGACGTTTCAATGTCAGAAGCGCTCTAGCGAGACTGAGGGGCAAACGACGAGAGCGACGAGACCGGTGTCTGTGGAGTGGCAACAGCTCCGTGGCAAATAAAAGGCGTGCGTCATGCGGCGTTGCCGGTCCGTCCCGATAGCGCGTATCGTGCGTTGCAAGCTTGCGAGCTGCTAACTTCAAGGCGCTAAAAGAGCTAAAGAGCTGAACTGTTTTAGCAGTAATTAGCATCATTGGTCGCTTTAACAAAGAAAGGTTTGTGAAGCCTTTCTTGCTTCATTTAAATACGAGTACCGCTAATGGATTTAAGGCAATTTAAAAGTATAAAACATGACATCGTCGTGTTCACCGTGCAGTTTAACTGTGCAGGACTTGACTGAGCCACGCCATGGTAATCTATTACTGTGCTTGGATATCTAGTTAGCACCTTTTTAATTGGCGTCGAAACTTACTGTACTGGAGAAATTGCTATCGGGTGAGGTAGTTTTGTGCCCACGTGACGGATCCACGGTTCAGGTATCTACTAACGGCTATCAAGCACGACACACGAAATATATCCACCATATTCACAGAATTTCTTCACTTCATCAACATTCATCACTCACTTCATACACGATAGCGAGTTTTAAGTACTCTTCAAGCTCACATCCTTGAGTGTTAACCTAAAACTCATGGAGAGCCAAAACAATCTCAGAAAAACTGGTATCTCAAGGATTTCAACTAGCTATCTGGATTTTGTAACAATCGTAAAACCACTCGGCCGCCACGTCTTTTAATCATGTCTTGTGTATCTAGGAGCAAATATGACGAGCACCACATGTGACTGAGCTCCTAATGGCCAGTCGTTAATCACGTCCTGTTTAATCTGTAATAGAAAACCGATGATGGTTCATAGAGAGTAATTAATGAAGTTATTAACATGCGTAGCTAAATTCATAAGTACAAATAGCTTCAGGTAAATGAAAATGGTAAATAGTTTCAGGTTTCCTCTCGATGTTTTCCTTCACCCTAAAGCTCGTAGTGTGACTAAACACTGTACTTAAGTTCTGAAAAACTCATTGGCACAGTCGGGATTCGAACTTGCGATCTTTGCGTCCCAGGCAACTACTCGAACCACTCGGCCACCACGGCTTAATACATTTGTACCTATAACTATTTAGTGGAAGTTGTTACAGTGAAGTCCGACAAGGGTAGATTTTACATAGCTTACAATCACGAATCAAATGTATAAGGGGACCAATTATCGCTGGACACACGTGAAGAACAGTGATATTTGTGATATTGTTATCCCACCCTCGGGAATTTCCAATGCTCGCGACACGTGCGACTTAGATGGGGAAATTGCACGTCCCCGATCGTAAAGTTAGCAATAATAGGTACCCTAAATTAATTTATCTATCGTAAATACCTGCCTTGGGGTAATGTCAAACGACTTTTACCCCCCACTGATGGACGAGTCGGACATTTCCATGTTTTTTTTTTTTTTTTCTATTAATTATAGGAGCTTTGTCGCACAGCGACTATGTCACTCCATGAGGACACCTGGATATAAAATAAAATCACTTAAAATCTACGCATATACAATTTTAACAAACACTTTATATCGTCAGAACTAGGGTTAATTAAATACAATAAATAAATAGATACCTTGGGACAGTTTCATCCAAAACTATGCATATTCGTACAATGGGAACAATACAACGATCTTTATATAGAAAGACCATAATTCTTGTCCATCAATGTCAGTGAAAGTCCCATCAAAATCGGCCCAGACATTGCAGAGATTAGCCGGAACAAACATTTCAACATATCATCACCCCTCAAGTCCTTTACGGGTTTGGCACACAGAGAGAGTCACCAGTCCACTTTAAGCAGCACCCATGGAAATCACGCCCTTGTGCCAGCTATTCTTAATGGAGCTTTGGCAAGACTTACCTCGAAAAAACAAAGCTGTACAAAAAAGTTGAATAAAATAAATACCCACATTGTAGTCCTTCCTAATGTCGTTCTTACGGTAACATATATATTTGAGAAGAATTTCAAAGACTTGTATAAGTGCTTGAGAAACGGCTATGGACTCGCCATCTGTCGATGTATCTACGTAGAAAAGTAAGTTAACGGGAACCACCCCTTTGGGGAGCCTTGTGGGAAGGTGCGAAGATATAAGTTTTATAAGCCCCTAATTATTTATTTAAAAGAAGAAGTTAATAATACCATTTGGTATAAGTAAGTGGGGTCTTGTCGGCGCCTCTGGAGCAATTCCTTCCATTTGCTGCGTCCAGCGCAATCTCTTTGACCCTTACTATACTTCATGAGAGACTGCTCCAGTAAGGTAGCTCAAAATCTGAACGGGAGATTAAGTGTATTCTCTTTCAGCTACACGTTAAGAAAGTGATCAGGGTTGATCTCCTCCGAAAAGAGCGCAATAGAAACGCGATCTGTATGAATTTTATCTCACTAAAGTTTAAGTACCTGCTTAATAAAAATGCAGGCTAAGCTCGGATTGCAGTGATTGACACCTGTTTTGACGTTTAACATACTATGAGCTTTACTAATAGTTGAAGAAAACATCGTGAGGAAGGCTACATGCTTACGTTTGAGAACAAAATACATTTGTCGTAGGAGACATTCGCCATTTGTCACCTGAACACAAAGTGGTTAAATAGTATTTCTTAGTTTATCGTTATTCCACATGTTTATGTGTTAAACACATTTTTGGTTATACGACCGCATGTCCCAACATCGACAGGAATCATCCCCATACCTTCGAAGCTACCATCCACAAAGGTACAACAAGAAGAAAGGTAGGAACCAACAAGATTCCGCACCGCGCGGTTTCAAAGGAGTTTATTACCGCGAACACTCAGGCTATGAAATTAGCTCCCCGTTAAGATTTCCTCGGAGAGTACAGTACATTATAGTTCTTCGTATAGTTCGTCCATAGGCGGTGGTCACAGCTCACCATCAGACCGCATGCCTTTGAAAGACCCTTCCAGGACGGCGTGAAGATAACAGATTAAGAATTAACGCGCCAAGTTTTCCTTCGCCGAGTGTAGGCCACGAGTGTCATGTATTAATTAAAAACAGCCGACGCTCGCCGGATGACAGTTGACAGAGGACGAGGGAGAGAGAGGATTAATATCTAAATAATGATGTGCACGCCCCGCCCAAGTACCGACAGCAAAACAGCACCCAAAATATACAGAATTGATTTATCTATATATCGGTAATTTTGTGCTACTAATATCAAAAGTGGGAATGTTTGTCAGTTCCAAGCAAAAAATACTGAACGGATTTAGAAGAAATTTGGCACAGAAATAGATTATTAGCTGGATTAACGCATAAGACTAATAAAGTCCTATAGGATTTTAGGACTCTCGAACCCAAAATGATTTCGACCAAGTAAGAAACGACCTTACAGAATATTATGCTCTAGTTTATCCGCGGTTTCACTTCCTAGCATTACGAAATATATCATATAGCTCCAATAAACAAGCTAATTGAAACAAATGATAATTTAAACGGTTTAGTAGTTCCTCATATATACGCACAAACGAACTGGCTCAATATTACTAAACATAGGTAGGTACTTTTTAATATAGTCTCATTGATTATATAACTAGTCTTAACCATCAATTTTTGTACCAAATATCATCCAATAAAATTTCATTTCGTCCACATTCATCAGTATCTTCACACATGCTCGTCGGTTTCGAGTACTCTTAACGTTCCCGTCCTTGAGAGTCCGATCTATTTGAACCAGGTAGTTGGAACGTGGTCTTCCTCTGCCTCTTCTTGCACACACTTTCGCTTTGTGTAGGTATCTATTTCTAGAATTTTTCACTCATCATGCTTTTCTTCATCTTTCAATCACATCAGTTGTTTTGCGAATATCTTCCTTGCGGATTCGATCTAAGCATCTCATTTGCATCTCTGTTGCATCTCAACTGCATTTCAGCTATTCTATTCGCAATAAAGATATGTTCTATTTTAGTTTTCTTTGCTATCTGTAGTAGAGCGATATCTCTCGAGACAGCGCTCGCCACTCGGAGGGGTGAGAGCCGGAAAAAATGTCGTTAGCTCCCGTGATTTAGCGCCCATATCCTATCGAACGGGTGCGATGGTTCGATGGTGCGTTGGCATTGCGATAGGCTCGTCTGCAATCTATTTGACACATAGGCTCAATATCGACAGCTTAGGCGGCCGTCAGGCGGAGATGTCGTATGTTCGATCCTCGGTGGGAGCAGATATTATTGAACGAGTATTTGTACCTTAGTCTTAGATGACCTGATCCACATCTAATGACCACTTTTCCCGTCAAGAGAAGGAAAATCTTTGGTTGTTTGCTAGAAACATAATCATTCACATTATTTGCGTCTAGTCTTTGGTATATTTTACGGGTTTTCTACATGCTTTGGCGAAATCGTATCGCGATTTAGTACTAGGATAACATCTTGAAAACTGCGTCTGAGAAAGGATGGGGACAGACACGACATCTGACACATGTTATGTAGATACGTATAATATCATTGGTGCATGTGGGTGTTATTATACCACTGCCTACAGAATCTTTGTCCTGGTGCTGTAACGGCGTGAAGATGAAAAATAAATATTACCTACTTAGATATCTATTCTATACCATTTACAAATGATTTTAAAAAAGATTCCGTGACTGAATCTCCACGGAGCTTAGTATAGATCGAGATCGTTGTTCTGTCTTGTGTCCCCGCGAATCCGTGTCTCACCATTCGACATGAGTACTCACAGACGATGCCGCAGAAGTATTGTCGGCATTTCGTTATTTATGTCCGCGCCTCCGCACGATACAGTCGCCAAATAAATTCGAACCGCATACCCGACGTCCCGGGGAAGCCGGCCAAATCCCGGACCAAAAAACAGCAATCTCGGAATATATTTTAATAGCCGAGCGGTGACGGCACAAAGGCGTTTATTTATCGCACGCCCTCTCTCATTGCTTCGCCGGCGCTCGCTTCAAGAACAACCTACATTCACGCGTTACCTGCAAAAAATAACCTTATTACATATGCATTACAGCTACATTTTAATTGCCGCTCCGGACGAATACTACGTTCGAAATTCAAACACACGAGACTAGTAATCATTCGATGTCCGATTCCAGTTTGTCTTATCGGTTAGTTGGTTACAATCCATAATGGACCTTATGCTCAAGGATTATGACTGAGGATGATTGAATAACTTTCCAGCGGAAAGATATTCATGTTACATCTGGATGTCGGATAATAAATTGGCGTCGCTCGGACGAACAACTCCGGAGTAATTCGTCGCTTCATTTGCAAGTGATTCTTAGTAAATCATATTAAAGGGAAATGAACAGGCACTTATGGTTTAATCAAATCCTTGTAGACCCCCATAATCATTTAAGTAACGATATTTTATTACCTTGATTTTCCTCTCGATGTTTTCCTTCACCGTAAATCTCGTGGTGTGAGTAATCACTGTACTTAAGTTCAGAAAAACTCTTCGCTAGCTCAACTCAATCTTTGCGTTGGAGGCAACTAAATACTAATTTCAAGATATATACATTTATAAAAGAAATATAATATCGGTGGCGACATCGCTATGCGCAGGAGTGCCTCAAGCGCCGCTAGTATGCCAGTAAGCTCAGGTAAGGTTACATATTTGCGGCGTTTGCGGTTGAAACTCTGGGACCTTGGAGTCCTGAGGCTCACCATACTTTCAAAGAGGTCTCGCGTCTTCTGCTCTAGGCTCTCGTAAGAAACGGGCTGAAACATATCTCGCTCAGAGAATCAGCGTTGCTATCCAGCGTGGCAATGCTGCTAGTCTTCTTGGCACGTTGCTGCGGGGTACCGATTTGGGACAAATATTTGTCTGTAAGTAGTTAGTTATACAACTGTATTTTTATTAAATGTTAATTATTGTTATTGTAAATAAATATATAATTTATTTACACCTAGCTAGTGTAAAATTTAAGTAATCATCATCACTACATAGTATAAAACAAAGTCGCCGTCGCTGTCTGTCCGTCCCTATGTATGCTTAAATCTTTAAAATTAAGCAACGGATTTTGAAGCGGTTTTTTTAAATAGATAGATTGATCCAAGAGGAATGTTTATTTGTATAATACGTGCATAATATTGTAGTGACACACTGATAAATTTAGAGGTTTCTAATGTGATGTCGTAAATAAACTCATTTTTGCGCTTACATTGCAAACGCTGGCTGAACCCCATGAGATATATCAAAATAATGTACTACAGTATTGTACACCTTAAAAAGGTCAATAAAAAAGTCGACGATGGTATATGTCTATCTCTTAAGGATAACCCACAATAACCATTTTTATCCTTTACATTCTACGGAAAAAAATATCTTATTTACGAAGTGATTTTAAGCAATACAGCATTAATCCTTATCCAATTAAGTACCTTAAATACATTGTCCATTTAATATAGGTCAATATGGTATTTTACAGCATTTAATTTTAATGAATATTTCCGAAGATATTACAGATTTAAAATGCAGGGACAGCAGTGGGCGGTACGAAATCTTTTGCAGTAACCATTCATTTAAAAAAGCTGTAAACGTTGCATAAGGACTTTCTGTAGTAGGTAGGTATATTTAGTATCAGCATTGCACCTGTGCGAAGCCGGGGCGGGTCGCTAGTATTGTATAAAATCATGGATTATCAGATAGCTCTCACTCTGTATTGCTGCGCCTTAATGCAGGGTACAACTACAATACATCTGAATTTAATTTATTGTATCTATTTTGGTTCTGTATCCCGACGGTCTCTCCATCTTTCGTGTAATCATTATAAACGCTTGGTTAGCTATAAATCTAGGACAAATTTTCAATACCGAGAAATTATCGACACGCTCCAATTTCTCCGCCGTAAATAGCTGTAAACAAAAACTAGGTTAATGTGAAACACACTGTTTTACTAAGATGTAAAGATGAAAATCGCTTGAGCTATCTGGATGTCCGAAAAAAGTACGTTCGCAGTAGAATATGTATTTAATCCCTTTTACACACGACCTAGATGCATCTAGAGACGGCATATTAAAATGGCGCCCTTTACAAATATATCTATACAAATAAATAAAATTGGTGTGCGTGTGTGTGACAAATGGCGAGTCCGTCGCCTTACTCAAGCACAACTATACATACGCCTTTGAATTGCTTCTCAGACGTATGCAGGTTTCCTCTCGATGTTTTCCTTCACCGTTAAGCTCGTGGTGTGACTAATCACTGTACTCAGAAAAACTCATTGGTACAGTCGGGATTCGAACTTGCGATCTTTGTGTTGCAGGCAACTACTCGAACCACTCAGCCACCACGGCTTCTTATAATAGGATAAAATGGCATTAGAATTTTCAGTTTAAAACTAAGCGAACAAACAAACAAGTGAGCATTTTATATGCCATTAGTTTTACCATCCCTCATCTTTTTTTAAAATAATAAATATGGCGTTCCAATTTCCCAGCTGAAATCTGGTGAGTATTTTATTTATAGTATCAAAATCTTTACACCGAAGAAAAAGCTTCTGATCCTAAATAAATAACGCCACCTGAAAGCCAAAGGTAATCTGATCACGTGGAAAAGTAAAACCTTTTCACCCTACTCTAACCACAGGGTAAACAGAAAAGTGTTTACGAGGTGAGAACATAATTTATTCAGTACAAAGGAAATGTCGGGCCCACTCACCGTGAAATTGAAAGAAAGCTCTGTGAAAAACAAATAATGCTTGAACGTGTGGGGTGGGGGTGACGAATCGTGTTTGTATGGAGAACTACAGGGAAGTGACCAAAGTATACACGGGGCTGTCCAGCGGGCTTATAAATGTGGTGCTGCTTTAAGAAGCTTACATCTTTGATCCTGTTTCTTTTTCAATGCGCTTTTATGAACTTGGATCATCAATCATCATCATCTTCATACATGCTCGGCGGTTTCGAGCACTCTTGACGTTCCGTCCTTGAGCGTCCGATCGATTTGAGGTAGTTGGAACGTGGCCTTCCTCTGCCTCTTCTTGCAGACACTTTTGCTTTGTATATCTGTTTCGTCAATCATCAATCGATATAGATAGTACCATCCACGAAGACGCGCCCCACCATCTTCTAGTCGAGGGGGTTGCGGGATACGGGGCGTATGACCCGAGTAATCAGTGTGTACCGATAATACTCAAACATAAGTGACAGGTTGCCCACTTACACAATACATTATGAGGAAGAAATAGCGGGGCGCTTCTTCGTGGATGGCAATATCTATATGCAGTTAAATCTGACCATCTTTAATGGATGTGGGCTTTGTGACATGTCTACCAAATTAAATACATATCGATATAAATAAAAATTTAAAACTAAATGTGTTGCTAAGCGCAAAACTCTAAAACGGCTGAATCGATTTAGATGTTTATTTTTTTGTTGTGTTTGATGAGGGCTGAGGAAGGTTCTTATGGAAAGAAAAAATTTAAAAATGATGAGAAACCTATATTTTTTTTACTTTCAGGTGGGACGAAGCTCGCTGGGGCAGCTAGTATGAAATAAATACCTTGAGACAGTTCCATACAAAAAAAAATTACCTAGTCCCAAATTAAGCAAAGATACTCGTACATATTTATATATTAATATAGATATATATAATACATAGGATAAGACCAAGGAACAAATACTCGCGTTCATCACACAAATTTAACTGCCCAATAAACCGTCTCACTAAAACCCTTCCGTGGCCGTTTTCTGCACATCGGAGCTCTGGGATCTCCTGAAGAACGCACCAGTGTTCTCCTGCATTTGACCTGGCTTCCCAAGAGCAGCTAACTTCCCTGTCACACCCTCACAGTGCCATCGACTTCACCAGACACATTCCGCTGGGTCTGCGCTATGTCACGCATGCAAGGCCGTCGTTTCCCATTATTCGGTTCTTCGAGGTATGGGATACCATAGATACCCTGGTGAATACCCTGGTGGCCTTGAACCCTGGTGGTATCAAATATGTATATTTATTTTACAATAACAACCTGCATACGTCTGAGAAGAAATTCAAAAGGCGTATGTTTGGTCGTGCTTGAGTAACGGCGATGGACTCGCCATCTGTCACGTTGGCACCTAATATACCTCTGGCGGAAAGTGGGTGTGTGGGTATTACCTATACACCTCTGCCTACCCCTTCGGGGACCCTTGTGGGAAGGCGTGAGGATATATATTATTATTTACAAAAAAATTATATAAGTAAAACTCACAGATAAAATATTTGACCCAAATCGGTATCCCGAGGCAACGTGCCAAGAAGACTAGCAACATTGCCACGCTGGATAGCAATGCTGATTCTCTGAGCGAGATATCATCTGTACTTAAGAAAATCCTGGTATTTAGTTTGACTTTTTTGGCGGCAATTGCTTTTGAAACTAATTACATTTGATAGGCCGATTCTTCGTTAAGCCACTCAATGCAAATACCTAGTACCTACTTTTCATTCAGAAAAGAGGAAAAATAGAAGAATTATGAAAGGATTTCACAAAAAAAAATGAGATTTATTATAGAAATAGAATTAGGTTGTCCAGCTTAATTAACAACTCAGCAGAATAATTTGAACAGGAAAAGGGAAAATATAGGTCGTATTGTCGCAAAGGAAAATCTAATATCCTGAGAAAATCCACATTCAACCTCAGTCACCTGAAAAAGCTGTGTTCGAACCGCGACTGTACCAATGAGTTTTTCTGAACTTAAGTACAGTGATTAGTTACAACACGAGCTTTACGGTGAAGGAAAACATCGAGAGGAAACCTGCATACGTCTGAGAAGAAATTCAAAGGCGTATGTATAGTCGTGCTTGAGTAACGGCGATGGACTCGCCATTTGTCCGCCACCTAATATACCTCTGGCGGAAAGTGGGTGTGTGGGTTTTACCTATACACCTCTGCCTACACCTTCGGGGACCCTTCTGAGAAGGCGTGAGTATTTTTGGACGATATATTACTAGCTTTTAGCTTTCATTCCAAACCCCATTCAAATCAGTTCAGCCCTTGTCACGTGATTCAGTAACAAGGATATATACACACAACCTTTCGCATTTATAGTATTAGTAGGTAATATAATGTGACCGTGTACTTTAACTGAGGGTTGGTTCCCAAGAGAGTCATCAATTCGCCCGCAGTCAATGCCGCGTATCTGCGACATGCAATCTAAATTACCCCTTTTTAAGACTAGCTCCGCCTCGTGGTGTTGCCCGCAGTAAGATAGCAATAGAGAATCGTTTTATTACGACTATAAGTCCACGCAGCGATAGCCGTTTACCATTGGGCGAGCCGCGTCTTCGTTGGCCACCATTCAGGTATTAAAAAGAAAAATACACACAGTACAGTGATCAATCAAAAAGAAAATTTCGTGAGGAAACCTGCATACGGTTGAGAAGAGATAAGGATGTACACATGTAGGTATTGACGAAAGTTAATGTTTTTAAACTGCCATCGTGCCAACCCTCGCCGTTTCTCAAGCAAGACTATTCTTGAATGTTCTCTCGAACCTATGCAGGTTTCTTCATCAATCATGTCAGGTCTTAGTTGGTTCCCATAGGATAGGCTTTGCCTGGGTTATGTAGTATTCTTGTGACTGTAGTCCAGAATTATTATTATTGTGTTAAAGTAGAATGGGCATGGCCACAGGCATTAATGATCTTTCGCGTTAATTACAACCCTGTTTACAGTATGTATGAAGAGACTGATGAATGTAGATGAAGTGAAAGAGATCTTTAACTCTAGAGAGAACTGCCGCTTTACCCTCTGTCTGCGGAGTGATAACAATCGATAATATCATCATTTTACAAGTTCTAAACATACTAAAATGCTTATATTTAAGTATAGTGTAAGCTTGAGAGAAATTTGTCGAGTTATTTATTACTTAAAAAGGCCGAATACAATTGTGTAAATCGTATTTGGGAAACGTCAGAACTGTAGCTGCATTTAAAAAAATACAGCTCGCGAAGGCTGTCAACAGATGGCGGTTGTGAGGCCATGGCAGAGGCAAGTTCTTAAGGAATCTATTTGGGACGAGGAACGTTGGAAGATCGAATCTATGTGTTTTTATCAATTTGGAAAAAAAAGCGCTAAGTAGTAGTAGTAAGTAGTAGGTGATCTTACTTACTTTATATACTGAAAATAATATTGCTCAAATAGGTATTTCTTGCGGTTAGCATAGAATTTTGTTGATTAATGGGATCTAACCTCAACTAGGTGTCTAAATAAATATCACATTTTGAGAATCAAAAATTCAACGGCTTTTTTATTTAAATAATTATATGAAATATATAAAAAAAACACAAAGTACTATTACCATTACTTGTGTAATTATGCCTAATAATAAATAATTACATACAATAAATAAATACAAAGAAATAATATTTTTCTTCTTTGTACATGTATATAAATACGTAAATGAATACGTAGGTCGAACATGGCCTTGTTTACAAGTTTTATTTTAAGCCTTACAGAAGGTAACCAAGTAAATTAGTAAATACTAAGGCGTTTATACTAATATAGACCTAATTCAGACGTCTCAAAGACTTTTTTTCCATTTTGAAATTGCAATGACGACAACTGTAGGTAAATGCTATAGGTTGCACGCGACACGGAACAGGATACGATACCAATACAACATTCAAAATAGCTGACGAGCGCAGAAAAAAAACAAACTAAACACGTCTACAGACTAAATTACAAGTGACTTTTAAAACCTGAATTGAAATTTAAAAATAGAACGAGTGGCGAACGAGAGCTCATCAGTAATCAGCGCGCGCGCAGCTCGGTGCAAACCTCTCAAAGAACAATAACTAGCTCTTTGGTCGATGTCGAAACCGAGGTCGCGCGAAGGTGAGCCGAGTGTGCTAACACTCTGTTCACGAACGCACGCACACATACTCAAACTCATATATTTAACATGGCCGGCTAGATGAGACACCCTGCTACCCCTTTTATTCGCCATCTCGTAGGCGTGGGGCGGGTCTCTCTATACTGGTCTTACGTGTATGTCGTGTGTGTATGTACGGTGAAACGTCAGCCCGACACACACCGACACGGTCTCGGCACGCAAAAGCAAAACATGTCGAAAATTTGTATTGTACGGTCGGCAAACAACCGTATTTCATGTACGTAATTTATTTATGTATATTTTACATACATACATATGATCACACCAAGTCCCTAGCAGGGTAGACAGAGAGTATAGAGCGCCAGTTCTCTCTAGGCTTAGATACTTCTTTCGCTTCGTCCACATTCATCAGTTTCTTCATACATGCTCGTCGGTTTCGAGTACTCTTAACGTTCCCGTCCTTCAGAGTCCGATCTATTTGATCCAGGTAGTTGGAACGTGGCCTTCCTCTGCCTCTTCTTGCACACACTTTTGCTTTGTATATCTGTTTCGTCAATCTTTCTTCACTCATCCAACGTAACATTTTAACAACGGTCCAAACCAACGTAACATTTTACTCACAACGCAGCCTTTCTTCATCTTTACAATCACACCCTCATTCATGTATATTTTAAATATATTAATTCTTTTTTTTTACTAAACTAAATGCTCATGTGTTGTTAAGAGGAGAAATATTGATACAGCAAAATAAATTTAAGAATAATAATTAAAATATACATTACGTTTCCATTTAAAACACCGTCTTTATTATTGATAGTAGGTACTGTAAACTGTACCTCTCTTGTACCTGTTTATAGGTCTAAGCTTTTTAGCATTACAATTACAAAAGTAGTTCTGCTTGTCTGTGTATATTTATGTATTTTCACATCAATACCACTGAAGCAATTATAACTATAATTGATGCATTTCACGAGGACACGAGCTGGCGTACTTTATTTGTTAAAATATAACTGCTAAAAGCGTTGGAAATATTTTATGTAGAATTTACCTACAACACTTTTTGTACACAAAGGATGTAGCGGGAACCAGCTTTGTATTCTGATATAACTTTTTGTACATATGTTTATACACAAAATAAATGCTAGACAGAAATGGTACACACCTCTGCCTACCCCTTATGGAAAGGTATATAAAAAAATAATTTTGAATGACTTTTATTCCGTCGGTACCGCATCCCGCTCGTTCAATAGGGCGTCATTTGCATTGCTAATGCGCCTGACGCCTGGCGTATTGGTAAACAGAGGCGAGGTGGCCTAGACACCAACGAATTCTACTATCATTAATTACCATACGTCTATTGTACATCCATTTAGGATGCATTATAGTCTACTCTATAAATCGCTCGCTTAAAATATATATTTTACCATCCACTTTTCGCCATATTTACTTGCCAATATGACAGATGACGAGTCCATTGCTGTTATCCAAGCACAAATACAAACGTCTTTGAATTTCGTCGTTAAGCAGGTTTCCACCGAAGTCTTCCTTTTGAAATTGCAATCTTTGCCGAATTAAAAAATAAAACACCAATGGCAAGCTACATTACTCTGAGTAATATGAGCTATATTAATATATAATTTAAGATTTTTTTGAATATTGGCGGCGTTTGTGGTTACAACTCTTGGTCTGGGGCCTTGGGGTCCTGAGGCTCACCATCTATTTAAAGGTCTCGCGCCGTTTAATCGAGACCTCTCGTGACAGGCGGGCTGGAACATATCTCGCTCAGAGAATCAGCATTGCTATCCAGCGTGGCAATGCTGCTAGTCTTCTGGGCGCGTTGCCTCGGGATACCGATTTGGGACAAATATTTTATGTGTAAGTATTTAGTTACATTTTTTTTTGTAAATATTGTAAAACTATATTGACAGCATACAGGAACTAATCCCTTTGCTGTCAACACAATAAAACAATCCTCTCCCCTCCCTATGAAGCTCATTATTAGAGATAGGGGCTCAATAATAGTCTATCTATGTGCAAAATTTCATTCAACTCTTATAGACATCGTCCGAAACCTTCGCATTTTAATATTAAGTAGGACTTGATGTAAAACTTTGGCTCCGACTTAAAATTAGAGAAGACTTTCTAAACGTGGCCACATGATGCACGCTCAGATCATTTATCACCGCGCCTGGCTGCACGCGAATAAAAATTGATAGGTGCTCAAATCTTTAATAGCTACTAAATCAAATATCATGCGAGAACTATTAAATAATTTGATGGCAATACATCGAAAGGAACAAAAACCGTGGCTTTTAACTGTGCAATCTCATTCAGATGTTTGTCTAGAACCGTAGGTAGTGGCCAAGTTACCTAAAAGTCTAGATTAGAAACCCGTATAATTTGAACTAATGACCTTTAAAAGAATTACATAAATACAGATTTATCCAGTTATCCAATGATCCTGTAATTTACTAAATACATTTATTCGTTAAGAGGAGGCATGGCAGGGAAGATAATCAAAGTTATCGACATACTAGGATAGAGAGCGAGTTTAAATTGAATTGAAGAATGAATATGAATTGAAAGAGATCAGTACGTCTGGAGAGAACTGGCGTTCTACTCCCTCTGCCTAGCCCGTGTGAAATCGTGATATTATGATTTATCATGCCACGAGCTTTACGCTAAAAGAGAACTTTAAGAAACCAGCTCCAGGTTCGGAAGAAATTCAAAATCGGTAGTCTGCTCAGTGGGAAAGTAGCACCTGTATTTATCCCCGGCGCAGAGAGGGTTATGTCTTCGATGAGTCTTCTGGGAATGTGTAGATACAGATTTGTGTCAATTGCTATCAATCTTTCTCAAGATTTTAATAGAAATATTGCTATAACGACACGAAATAAATGCTCGGGTTGTGCGTGCGCGTGTCTCGTGACTTTTTACGTCATGATTAATAGAAATGCGCTCCGCGAATCGTGCGCCCGCGCCGCAGAGTAGAAAGCGACCAAGTTTCACCTCACCTCAGGCGCGAACTGTGACGCTTCGCCAAATGCTAACTCGTCTAACCATACCGAGATAAAAGACGACAAAACCAATGCAGGTGGTCTCAGAAAATATTTCAGATAATGAAAGGATTTTGTCACAACACCGGTATCTCCTAGAAGACAACTGTTCAATATTCTGATACATCCTATGTAACAGAATGGACTTCTTCAAGGGCCCATTTTGTTGCCGACATATTTGAACCGGCTGTGGAATGAATGTTCTTCAGAATGCTTTAAAAAGATTCCTGCAGGAGTGCGGGAGTGATTGGAGTTACAAAAGACCGTAGGTGGAAATATAGATATGTTATAATAATACATATAATTACTTCATACCAGACAGCGCGAGACATCCAGCTTACATTTTGGGACATGAACTATTCACGGAAATCCACAATCGGTCACGTGAAATCTTGCTACGTGACCAAATTGCACAAGGGACTCATTATCAAGACGTTATACTGTTTTAATGTCATCCTCATTTTCGCATTGCACACGACGACGCAACACGAAGATACGTATCTAAGATTGCCATTACATCAGGTCGCAAGCCTTCTTATTAAAACAACATTCGCGGGACTCATTTAGCTTGCAACACTGGCTTGAAGCTGATATCCCTGACATCAGGCAGCTGCCACGCTGCCGTCTGTTAGTCCGCTAGCTGGTCTATTTAGTGTGGAAGTCTGCCGCTCCCAAGCAACGCGATTGTTGCGTTGCTACTGCAGTGTTGTTTGCGATTAAATGTGAAGACGCTCTTGATTGGGAGATAAGGAGTAGGTCCAGGCGAGTAGGACCTAGCCGTAAGATACGAGACGAAAGGGATACGAGATGAATGATCTCCATCATAACTGTAAACTCTTGGGCTCTTCTCGGCTTCTCTAATGCAACTCTGTCCGTTTGCGTCCATCCAGCGTCATCTCTTTGATCGCCTTCGGTATGATAAACTTGTGTATCTTAATCTTCTCCTTCCTCCTTTCCTTTCCTCCTTTCTTTCCTCGCTATCCTTCTGGAGATTTTTAAATGCTTTGCCAAGTTTGGAGCTGTGGTGACCGCGGTTTGAGAAATCGCCTGCTACGCAAATATTGCAACTTCGAATCCCAGTTTCTGAAAAAGCCATACAACCATGTTTCGAAGTGAAAGTTACCCTCCTTCTTCTCCCCCCTTCCCCATTCCCCCCTTCCGGTCCCTATTGTTATAATTGTGTAATTTTGTTATCTTCACAGCTATTTGTTTTAGTGTATCGTCATGAGGATCTACAACACCCTACAACTTCTGGAAGAAAACTGTGCTATTTTTTAGTCATCCTGTATATATATATATATACCTATACAAGTAAGTATATGTATAAGTAACTATACAAGTAACTATACAGCCTTTCTGACTGTTGTGCCATAAAAGGGTGATGTACCTACGTGCTTACATTATACAACATACTTTGTGTAATAAATCCATTAAACAAATAAAATGTATATGTCAATAGCACGTCATGAAAAAAAGCCGTGGTGGCCGAGTGGTTCGAGTAGTTGCCTGCAACACAATGATCGCAGGTTCGAATCCCGACTGTACCAATGAGTTTTTCTAAACTTAAGTACAGTGATTAGTCACACCACGAGCTTTACGGTGAAGGAAACATCCAGAGAAAACCTGCATACATCTGAGAAGCAATTCAAAGGCGTATGTATGTATAGTCGTGCTTAAGTAACGGCGACGGACTCGCCATCTGTCCCGTTGGCACCTAAAATATATCTCTGGCGGAAGTGCGTGTGTGGGTACTATCTATACACCTCTGCCTCCCCCTGCGGGGACCCTTGTGGGAAGGCGTGAGGATATATTATTATTCATTATATCCTCACGACGTCATGGAAAGCACTGAGATTTCACAAAAGCTAGTATTAACATCGAGGTTCAAACTCCTTACTGCTTCACTATCATTTTACGAGACGAGGGCACGAATGACGTCATCGCTTAAGGTGATCATAATTTGTATAAATCACCCATCATTGTTCACTAGAATGCGTAATGAATATCATGGTTTTAAGGTTGAAGTCCATATTGTGCGTCATTCTAGATAAGTTAATAAACAATTTACGTGACTTTAGAAATACATGTGTCATTTATTATTAAAAAGAATATCATTGAAGCTGAAAAAAGATTCCCTGACGAACTGGATGCCTACTAAAGAACCTAGCCGGAAATCCCAAAATCAAGAATTCCAATCCCAAAATTAAGAGAGGTAGGGCATAACGGGTTTCCCGTTCGAATTGGAGCTGCCCGACTGGGGCAGGACCTCCACCTTATAGAAGTCCGTAGCCAAATAACACAATTTATTGTGTTGTGTTCCTACGCGGTGAATAAGGTTTCCAGTAATGAGCTCCTTGGGGAGGGGGGAGGATTGTTACATTTTGTTGGAAGCAGAGGAATTAAACCCATTATGCTGTCAACACAGTATAACTCTCCGAACACAGAGTGGCAACGCGCAAGTGATACTTCGGTATCGTGAGCGTAAATAGGCTACGGTAACCGTTTTCCATCAGGTGGGCCGTATGCTTGAATGCCACTCTTAGTCTATAAAAAAAAAAAAAAAAAAGAAGCGAGGAAAAAGGGAAGCGAGGCATTTTCCCAGCAGTTGGACGACAAAAGAACAAAAGACGGTCGCCTGGTCTCAGAGTTTCTGTCTGCGAAGCTTGAATTTGTGGGTTCAATTCCCGCTGAGGGCTGATATTTCTGTAATAAGCACAAGTATTTGCACCTTAGTCTTGGATGCCCTATGTATGTATACACCTAGCTACATTTGTATGTATCGTTGTCTAGTTACCATAATACACCAATTTTTGCCTAATTTAGGACGAATCAATTTGTGTAGAATTGTCCCAAGTACTTAAGAATGCGTTCAGCAATTCGTATCGCTAACGTTTTTACCGTCCGGCGCTCCGATTGGTGCAAAACTCCTGTCGGACCAATCACAGCGCCGAACGAGCAAAGACCGTTTAGATTTGAATAATCGAATGTTAAATTCATTATTTATGTTCTACTAGTTGTGCCCCGCGGCTTTGGCCTCATTTGATATGTTGTTTTATTCCAGAAGGAATCTACTAATCTATATCTGTTAATCCAGCTAATAATATATCCCTTTCCCAAATTTCATCAATTTCCGTTGAGTAGTTTTTGGGTGAATGAGGAACATACATCCCCACGAAATTTCGCATTATGATATGAGTCCCACAAGGGTCCCCGAAGGGGTAGGCAGAGGTGTATAGGTAATCCCCACACACCCACTATCCGCCAGAGGTATATTAGGTGCCAATGTGACAGATGGCGAGTCCATCGCCGTTACTCAAGCACGACTATACATACGCCTATGAATTTCTTCTCAGACGTATGCAGGTTTCCTTTCGACGTTTTCCTTCACCGTTATTACGCATAGTTTTCTTTTATACCACTTAGGTGGCAAGCATGCCGCCTGCCTGATGGTAAGCGGTGACCGCCGCCTATAGACGTTTCAACAAATAGTATCGCTCGCCTTTCTCCGTTGAAAGAATCACATCATCATCAACAGTTGCTTTACGAATAGGTAACTTCATTGCGAATTCAATCGAAAATCACTTCGCAGTACTTTTTGTAAAATTACCAATGTAGAAGAGAAGTTAAGAGTCTCTAGACTTACATACCCCTTTTATTTCGTCCACATTCATCAGTCTCTTCTTAAATGCTCGCCGGTTTTGAGTATGTACTCATGAGTTCTTGATCTTTGATTATTATATCGATATGCAGTATCTGCATCGCCTTAAATAAGAAAAAAATATGCGAAGAGATAGACAATGAGAATTGTTTACGTTACAAACGCTGGAGTAGGGTGACCGCGCCTACCATAGAGATATATAACATAGAGTTTCTTCTGCTAACGTTGTTGCCATGAAAATACGTCTTAATTACAAGTTTACGCACCTTTAGTTGAGCTATATGATGTTACCATTAATTTTTAAATTAAATCTATCATAGTTTTAAGTCAATTGCTATATAAAATTGTTATTATTTTATATTTTAATTAAAAAATATACATTTTCAGCCTTTTCCCAAGAGTCCAAGGAGGATAGGCAAGGGCGTAGGCAGCTTGGAGTTCTTCAAGAATGGTGTGAAGAGGTACCTGCGGGGTGAACAGCAATCGAGCGATACTCCTGGTATTGCAAGCGTCCATAGGCGGCGGTACCGTTCATGGTACAAAAAAATCGAATAGGCACGAATATACTTGCACCAGTCCAGCCCAGCACCTCACGATCCAGCAACGCCCTAACCCGAGGTCCGTACCCTACAGGGGGTGGCCTTAGCTGTGTACATTAAAGTGCCTGGCTGGAGGCCTAGGTCTCGCCTTTACCCGATTAAGTAGCAAAAGGACCCAGAACTCCCGCTACGAGAGAGAATACAAAAAAAACTAATATTCTTGCCTATGTGAGTTACTCTTCAAAACGTATACAGGTTTACTCTCGATATTCTCCTTCTCGGTAAAACTCATAGTTCAATTGATCACTGTACCTATGTACTATGTACCAAAATCCTTGTTTTTTTACGCTACAGATGACATATGAAACCACGACACACGTTGCATACGTTGGCAGAACTTTAGCGTAACTATTAGGTACACATTTGAGGTAAATCAATTACTCTGAGACCGATCACGCGGCGGCGGAGTAACGGCGCTCTTATTGGGGAATGCGTTGGGAACATATAATGACCAATTACAAACATTCCTCATTGGCCAGGGGTTCCGTACACTGTATTTCTCACATTCTAGTAAGATCGGTCAGTATGACAACCTAACATAAAAAAAATACATATTATATTGTTTTGTGTATACCACTACTAGCTGTCCCGCCCAGCTTCGCTTGTGTGACAAAATAAGAGTTGCTGTAACACGATCGCAGCGCCACCTATCGGGTCCAATTGTGAATCTAAACCATTCTCGAATCCACTTTAAGAAACAGAAAATTTCATTAAAATCTGTCCAGCCGTACTATAAAGCACATACACGCAGACAAACATACATTTTTATAGAGATAGATGGTGGAATACATTTACGAGTCCCGCCTGATGGTCAGGTTACCGCCGCCTATGGACTCTTGAACACCACATTCCCACCTTCTCTTTAAGAACTCCATACTGTAAGGAAAAACCTCAACTGAGATTTCATTCCTCAGCCCGAGATTTCGCAGAAGGAACTTTTAAGACGTGCAGCATGAAACTTTTTTGGTCCCATGGTATGGGGGTGATCCTTCATCGATGGCGGGAGGTGCGCTTGTCGAAGGTGTGAGGGGGCATCAAAAATGGGGGGGGGGGAACTTTTCTTTAGAACACTCTCCGTCATACAAGCGGTATAGCACATTCAGGGCGGCAAAGTTAAAATAAATAGTATTTTTCTTATAAATACTAGCTGGTCCCTTCACCCGTGTCGGCGGCCAAGAGTACTCTTAACGATCCCATCCTTGAGAGTCCGATCGAATTAACATACATAGGTAGTCGGAACGTCGTCTTCCTCTGCCACTTCTTGCACACACGTTCGCTTTGTATATCTGTTAAGTCAATCGTTCTTCACTCATCCTTTCTATATGTCCAATCTCCGTAACATACCTTTCTTTATCTTAACAATCACACCATCGTTCACCTCAATTGCTTTTATTCGATACGCAATAAAATTTCATAAATTATTTTCATTCCATTCGGGCTTATTTCTAATATTACGCCATTGTATTTCTTAATAAATACATTTGTTATATATACATATCTATACTAATATTATAAAGCTGAAGAGTTTGTTTGTTTGTTTGTTTAAACGCGCTAATCTCAGGAACTACTGGTTGGAATTGAAAAAATATTTTTGTGTTGGATAGTCCATTTCTCTAGGCTTTAGGCTATATAACATCACGCTACGACCAATAGGAGCGAAGGGAAAAAATATTCCTATTTGAGAGCTGCCGTTGCGTGCGCTGGGTAAACGGTTTAAGTTACACAAATATCATGAATGAGGGAATTGTTCCTCTTAAAAAGTTCTAAAAAAAAGTCCGCGACAGCATATGCATATCTTTTAAGATTGACTCACTATAACCTTTTTTATGGCAATCAAGTCCACGATGGGCTCCTGAACCACTCAACCGATTTCAATCAAATTTGCACACCGTGTGCAGTTTGATCCAGCTTAAAAGAAAGGATAGCTTACAACACTATTGGACCCGATAGGTGGCGCTGCGATCGTAATTCAGGAAATTTTACTTTTTCATCCGGGCGAAGCTGGGCGGTACAGCTAGTTCTTTGATATGTAGGCAATATAAAAAAAAACTAAAGGTCTGATGACATGACGTCAAATTGCCATCATTATTCAAGAATGCTCAAGGATTTTATTCATAGACATCATTTCTTGCTTAAGCATTCTTATGTTATAATCGTAATAACACGTAAAAAAAAGCCGAAGCGTATAAAAACATGGACTTTCATAAACATCATTAGGGTAATAAGTGGTCCTCATTTTGTATCCAAGTACGGAATCCTAAAAAATAAATAAATTACGTCTCTCATGTGGAGTACAAAGCACGCCGAGCGCGCTGCCCTGCATTTATTTCATTCAGCCTCGAAGGAATGCCGGCTGGCACTCGGGCATCGTCTGGGCTCATGTACCTATATTTTAAAGTTTCATTTGATACGGTTAAAATAAAAATTTATAGAGAAAAGAAAGAAATAGCGCAAAATATTGACGTAAACTTGAATAAAAAGTTAAAAAATAAATTTTGTATCAAATTCTTAAGATAAAAAAATAGGTTTGTCCGCTACACAGGACGTATTCAAAAAGGAATTTTCAATATTTCTGCTGGTAACTTTTCTAACATGTTCCTATTCGTTTTTTTTTTTTTTCAAATTAGGTTTCCTTCTGCGATCAGTGTTCCCACTATGAGCAGCAAATATTGGGAGTAAATAAGTTCTTTCTCGTTTAAATTAAAGTAAACTAAAGCCAAAGAAACGAAAAAAAAAACTGCCATTAGAGATTAAAAAAAAACTAAGGCAATATAATCATGATTTCTTGTGACATCAATTCATTATCATGCTTTTATTTCAAGATCCCATTTAAAAATTAGCACATGGCAATAGGCACATGTTTAAATACAACATGCCTTTGTTTGGTTAACTCTAAATACGGAGACGGAACTATAATTTAAGTGTCTACAAATAAATGATTTTAAAATAAAAATGATTATATATATTATTATTATAAAATAAAAATTATAAATAATATTTTATAAAACGTCAGCGATCCACGACGATTCCCGATTCCCATTATTCCACGCGGCGTCCACAACTGGTTGACGTGGGTGTCTAGGGGTATCGATTGATGCCAAACAAAGAAAGCACTACACCCCCATAGGTGTGCGAGAGAGAGATAGACGACCAACCTTCCGAGAACAAGATAGCATCAAGAGTTACGTCAGGAAGAAGTGAGACGACGCTGGCGCACCATCAATAAAAGTTTTTTTCGTTTCTTTTGCTCGGTTTTTAAGTGTTTATTCATAACACCTTTGTCGGCTTGTGTTCCCTTCATTAAGTCGAATTACGCCGTCAAAGCGTGTTGTAATCATTTTTAAAATGATTGTGTGGTTATTAATAATACTGTTTTTAAATACAATGTGACTTTTTTGAAGACCGTCTGGTCTAGTGGTTAGAGCTCCTGACTGCGAAACTTGAGGTCGCGGGTTCGAATCCCGCTGAGAGCAGATATTTGTGTGATGAACACGAATATCTGTACCTTAGTCTTGGATGTCCTATGTATTTAAGTATATATCTATCTATATAAGTAAATATATCGTTGTCTAGTTACCATAACACAACCTTTGCTTACTTTGGGACTAGGTCAATTTGTGTGGAATTGCCCCAGGTATTTATTTACTTTTCTTCTTAGACCTGGTATGGAACCTAAATTCACCCCGTAGATATCACGAGAGGCGATAAGAATAGGGCCGCCCGTCGTGCGGTTGGTCTAAGTGAGAGATCTGCCTACCGTGATATGCCAGTTCAAAGCTGACGGCAGATTTGGTTTTTGCCCTTGATATCATTGCTAGGGTCCTTGGGGAAGGGTTCGTCACGATAAGGCTCTCCGTTCCTTTACTCTAAATCCTTCTACTTGTATAAAACCTGTGTTGGCTGTATATTTATTTATAATAATATAATAATATAATATATCCTCACGCCTTCCCACAAGGGTCCCCGAAGGGGTAGGCAGAGGTGTATAGGTAATACCCACACACCCACTTGCCGCCAGAGGTATATTAGGTGCCAACGTGACAGATGGCGAGTCCATCGCCGTTACTCAAGCACGACTATACATACGCCTTTGAATTTCTTCTCAGACGTATGCGGGTTTCCTCACGATGTTTTCCTTCACCGTAAAGCTCGTGGTGTGACTAATCACTGTACTTAAGTTTAGAAAAACTCATTGGTACAGTCGGGATTCGAACTTGCGACCTTTGCGTCGCAGGCAACTGCTGGAACCACTCGGCCACCACGGCTCTTTTATTTTTTTTATATATTTATTTATTTAGGCTGTATAGTCGCTTGCAACGCAAACATTGGCTTATGTCGATTGAACCAATCTGCCACATTGGCACCTAAATATATCGGCAAAAAGATGATGTGTTACTACTCGGCTCTGCCTACCACGAGTTCAGTGATGTCGTTTGTAAATAAAGAGAGGAAAAGGGGCACAGACTTTAAATCTTAATTTAAGCAGATTTCTACAACATCCGGTCAACACAGCTCTAAATATGGCCAAATGATGTTAATATGGCCAAAGCTCATAATAATATCTACAAATGATTTTGAACCGTTCACTTTACATAAGCGCACCTGACCCTAGAACTTAGCCAACTCGTCAAAATCTTAAATGCCACATAAAAATCTGTTATATTTACCCGACTTTATACAACTTTTCCTTGTAAATATTGGTCATTGTTTTATTATTAATAACAATACATACATTTATTTAAATTAACAACAATACATCCGTTTAATTAAAGATAAAGAACTGGCGTCCTACTCTCTTTGCGTTAGGGTCTAATATAATATGGTTAAATCCGTTTACCATTCGGACGTACGGAACCCTAAAAAAAGCACTACTCCGGTCTAGTTGGTATGGTATTTTTTTATTTTTTTTATACCACAAGAATGGTAAACAAGCATGCGGTCCGCCTGATGGTAAGCGGATACCGCCGCCTATGGACGCTTGCAACACCAGGGGTATCACTCGCGCGTTGCCGACCCTGCAGGAATCTTTTCACACCCTTCTTGAAGAACTCCATGCTTATACTCTCCAGGGAAAACCACAACGGGGAGCTCATTCCATATCCTGAGCGTTCGCGGAAGAAAACTCCTTTGGAAGCGCACAGTGCGAGACCTTTGTGGTTCCAAGGTATGGGGATGAATTCCCCGTCGATGGCGAGAGGTGCGGTGGTAGAAGGTGGAAGTGGGCATCATGTCGAACAATTCTGCAGAACACTCCCCACGGTAATATAGTCTACAGCATGAATCGAGACATGACTGCTAATTGTAATCGCAGACTCAACTGTAACACTGATTGTAGCCTCCGGCTGCACAAAGCCAGAGCTCACGACCCGGCTATTAAGGACACAGCGGTCTAGACGGACTTTTTTACCTATCTCCGTGCCTCATTGTAATTTAATCAATAGACTAGCATAGTACTTATATTCTCTCTCAATCTCAAATTTAAGTGTACGTGGACAATCTATACTTACTAATATAAGTACCTGGATGACCGAGCTTAGCTCGGTAAATATAATATAAAATATTATTAACTTTTCTACAGTTGTACTAAGTTGTTGTCACTAATATAACATGGTATACTTCACCTAACATTTAGTGTTTATTTCATGTTAAGAAACGAAAAAGGTATGCCAAGTTAAAGAATCATCTATCTAAACATATCATAAAAATGTAACGGATCCCTGTCTGTGCATGGAAGATGTATAAGAAAAAAATATGATTGGGACCTTTATCAACGCAAACAGAACCCAAAACACTGATTGTTAGAATTTTTGTCTGTTTGTCTGTGCGTATGTGCTTGCTAAACCTCAGAAACGGATTATAGATATGGTTTGTAAAACTGTAACGGAATACCATCTGAACATGGTAGATATATGTGAAAAAAATATGATTGGGACTTTGGGACCTTTATCAACGCAAACACACGCTGAGCCGTATACTGCCGCAAATCTTGTAGACATCGCTCCTGTTGTTCGTCATTTTCAGTAGCTACACGTTGTGCCGTACGCTGCCGCAAATCTTGTAGACATCGCTCCTGTTGTTCGTCATTTTCAGTAGCTACACGTTGTGCCGTACGCTGCCGCAAATCTTGTAGACATAGCTCCTGTTGTTCGTAATTTTCAATAGCTACACGTTGTGTCGCACGCTGCCACAAATCTTGTAGACATCGCTCCTGTTGTTCGTAATGTTCAGTAGCTACACGTTGTGCTGCTCGCTGCCGCAAATCTTGTAGACGTCGTTCCCGTTGTTCGTAATGTTCAGTAGTTACACGTTGTGCTGCTCGCTGCCGCAAATCTTGTAGACGTCGTTCTCGTTGTTCGTAATGTTCAGTAGCTACACGTTGTGCTGCTCGCTGCCGCAAATCTTGTAGACGTCGTTCCCGTTGTTCGTAATGTTCAGTAGCTACACGTTGTGCTGCTCGCTGCCACAAATCTTGTAGACGTCGACCCCGTTGTTCGTAATGTTCAGTAGCTACACGTTGTGCTGCTCGCTGCTGCAAATCTAGTAGACGTCGTTCCCGTTGTTCGTAATGTTCAGTAGCTACACGTTGTGCTGCTCGCTGCCGCAAATCTTGTAGACGTCGACCCCGTTGTTCGTAATGCTCAGTAGCTACACGTTGTGCTGCTCGCTGCCGCAAATCTTGTAGAAGTCGTTCCCGTTGTTCGTAATGTTCAGTAGCTACACGTTGTGCTGCTCGCTGCCCGCAAATCTTGTAGACATCGCTCCTGTTGTTCGTAATGTTCAGTAGCTACACGTTGTGCTGCTCGCTGCCGCAAATTTTGTAGACGTCGTTCCCGTTGTTCGTAATGTTCAGTAGCTACACGTTGTGCTACTCGCTGCTGCAAATCTTGTAGAAATCTCTTCTGTTGTTCGTAATATTAAGTAGCTACACGTTGTGCTGCTCGTTGCCGCAAATCTTGTAGACGTCGTTCCCGTTGTTCGTAATGTTCAGTAGCTACACGTTGTGCTACTCGCTGCTGCAAATCTTGTAGAAATCTCTTCTGTTGTTCGTAATATTCAGTAGCTACACGTTGTGCTGCTCGCTGCCGCAAATCTTGTAGACATCGCTCCTGTTGTTCCTAATGTTCAGTAGCTACACGTTGTGCTGCTGGCTGCCGCAAATCTTGTAGACGTCGCCCCCGTTGTTCGTAATGTTCAGTAGCTACACGTTGTGCTGCTCGCTACCGCAAATCTGGTAGACGTCGTTCCCGTTGTTCGTAATGTTCAGTAGCTACACGTTGTGCTGCTCGCTGCCGCAAATCTTGTAGAAGTCGTTCCCGTTGTTCGTAATGTTCAGTAGCTTCACGTTGTGCTGCTCGCTGCCGCAAATTTTGTAGAAATCTCTTCTGTTGTTCGTAATTTTCAGTATCTACACGTTGTGCCGCACGCTGCCGCAAATCTTGTAGACATCGTTCCCGCTGTTCGTAATTTTCAGAAGCTACACGTTGTGCTGCACGCTGCCGGAAATCATACAGACGTTGCTCTCGATGTTCGTAATTTTCAAGAGCTACACGTTGTGCCGCACGCTGCCGCAAATCTTGTAGTCGTCGTTCCCGCTGTTCGTCTTCAGCGGCCATAGGCAACCTCTCGTAAACATCTAAATCACAAGATCTTTCTGCCCGTAATAATGTTTTGCAAGACTTTTACTTTAGCACTACGTGTGGGACGAGCGGAAAGCTGATTATTTTCATGGTTTTCTTGAAATGAGTCTTGCTTGTCGATCACTATTTTCTTCAAGATATTCTTGAAACAAGTCGCGGCTGCGTGGATTTAGATTGTGTATAAGCGTTTATTTTTTCTTCTTTTAGGCATTTTGTCATGTATGTAAGCAATTGATTTTATATATAATACGTCTACGATAACGTCAAACCAGGCTTAAAGTTTGTTGCTTAGCA
>JACCPG010006110.1:0-79909 GCA_016069955.1 Drepana arcuata | reverse complement strand
TGTTGTTTAATGTACATAATTTTTCAGTTGCCAGCGCGTTCAACAGATCCACAGTGGGTGGTGGTACCTTGATACTTTGTAATAGCTGTCTCAAATATAAGGAAAGAAAGGATATCACTGCTTACTCTATTGATCGCTTATGTGAGGTAGCATGTGCAGAGGTTGAGGGGCATACTTTCTTATGTGTCTATAGACCACCAGCTTCAAACTTGCCGTTGTTCTTAATTACAATGGAAGAAATATTAAGCAAAATTTTTAGAGATAACAAATTAGTTTTTGTTTGTGGTGACTTCAACATTGATTTATTAGTTAATTCACCCGAAAAATGTAAGCTTATCTCATTGCTTAAATCATTCAATTTAAAATATATATTTAATGAAGCACCTAGAATAACAGCAACATCATCTTCATGCATAGATAATGTATTTACTAATTGTAACGTTAAAAACTCGTTCTTAATTAGTGGCATTAGGTCAGACCATACTGGTCAACTTGTATCTTTTGATCTAGGCAAAAAGATAGACTTTGCTAAAACTGTTCAAATTAGACCTCTTACGAAAAATAAATTAAAATCATTTAATGATAATGTTGTAAACAACCTATCAAACCCTAGTTTTGATTCAAAGGACCCCAATATTAACTACGGCACATTATTTTCTAAAGTCTGCCAGGAATTCAATAAAATATGTCCTTTGAAAACAGTTAAAGTAAATTCTAAATCAAAATTTAGTGCATGGGCCACTGCGGGAATAAGAAAAAGCAGATATAATTTATACAATTTATATTATGAAAAATCTCTAACTACAGATCCAGCTTTCCATAATTATGTTAGAAACTATTCAAAAATATTTAAAAGTGTCTGCACTCAAGCAAAATCACTATTAATAACTAATAAAATAGGTATTTCTAATAATAAAATAAAAACTGTGTGGCAAGTTATTAACAGAGAAACTGGAAAGACACAAAAACAAGATCATAATGAATTGTCGTTGAAAATAGATAATCGGACCATTTCTGATAAACAAGAAGTGGCGGAGACACTAGAAAATTACTTCACGAATATTCCAGTGGAAGTTACAAAATCTCTCCCCTCTTCTTCGACATTAGCTGAAGCTCTTTTAAAAGAAAACTTTACTGAGGACATACAAGACTTCAAATTTAAAACAATAAGTACAAGTACAATTAAATCCGCGTTTAAAAGTCTCAATATAAAAAATACTGAAGACTTATGGGGAATATCCGTTAAGGTTCTTGGAGATATCATTGAATCAATCTCTCCTGTCCTAGCAGACATATTCAATCAATGCTTGGACAGTGGCGAGTTTCCTGATCTAATGAAACATAGTAAAGTAGTACCAATTTTTAAATCGGGTTGTAAGAATGATCGCTCTAGTTATAGACCTATATCTGTGCTTCCAGCATTGAGTAAAATCTATGAAAAAATCATGTTGGACCAGATGTCATATCATTTCAACTCAAACGGCATTCTGCATAGTCAACAGTTTGGTTTCACGAAGCGTAGGTCGACAACGGATGCGGGAGTAAAACTCGTCACTCACATTCTGGAATCCTGGGAGAAGTCCCAGGATGCCATTGGCATATTCTGTGATCTCTCGAAAGCGTTCGATTGCGTCGACCACAACACACTGATATGTAAATTACACCACTACGGAATTCGTGGACTCGCTGCTGATCTTGTTCTCTCATATTTATCAAACAGACAGCAAAAAGTGAATGTAAATGGGGCGACGTCCTCCGGGTCCTTAGTCAAGATGGGCGTACCCCAAGGTTCAATTCTCGGTCCTTTTCTATTTCTTGTTTATATCAATGATCTCCCTTATATGATGGCCAAGTTATCGGATATTATTCTCTTTGCTGATGACACATCGCTAATTTTTAAAATAGATAGGAAAAATACAAATGTCTTGCATGTTAATGAAAGTTTAACTGTTCTCTCGAAATGGTTCGCAGCTAATAATCTTTTACTGAATCCAAACAAAACGAAATGTCTTAAGTTCTCTTTACCAAATGTAACACAACGGGATCTGAATTTAAATCTTGACGGCAACAAACTTGATGCTATAGCGGAAACTGTATTCCTAGGAATTACCATCGATTCAAAATTGCAGTGGGGCCCGCACATTAGAACACTTTCCGGTCGGTTAAGTTCAGCTGCGTATGCAGTACGGAAAATAAAGCATTTAACTGATGTAGCCACAGCTAGGCTGGTATACTATGCTTATTTCCACAGTATTATGTCCTATGGCATTCTGCTGTGGGGATCAGCGGCGGACGTTGACTCAATTTTCATTCTACAAAAGAGGGCGGTCCGCGCGATCTATGGCATGGGTCCTCGCGAGTCTCTCAGAGAGAAATTTAAAGAGATCGACATACTAACTTTACCTTCACTCTATATCTTTGAATGTATTTTATATGTCCGCAAAAATCGAGGAATTTACAAAATTAAAAGCGACTGCCATAATAAAAATACCCGCAGTAAACATGAAATTGTAATCCCGAAATATAGATTAACAAAAACGAGCAAGTCTTTTATTATAAATAGTATTCGCTTTTACAACAAGCTGCCAAAGTCAGTTATAGAACTGACCGATGTAAAGTTCAAAAACGTTATCAAACGTGTTCTGATTAAAAAAGCATATTATAAAATCAAGGACTACGTTGAAGATAAAGAAGTCTGGCTCTAGTTCCTTCTGCGCATGCGGCTTCCTTGGTAGCTCATAAACGGCACAAATTTGTGGATGTCTCTAACTATTCTGAATCTTTTCTTTTCTCATTTCGGGGTTTTTTTTACAATAATAATTTTACTTTTTTTTATTTTAATTTATTCAATATCTTGACCAGAATTAGTTACAGTACTGATGACAATATTTGTGTCACTTGTTTAATTTGTCTAATTTGTGAATGTGAGAACATTGTAGGCTTTGCAGATTCTTAGATCTTGCTAACATTGTTATAATTATCTTGTTTTATGTATGCTTTGTATAGTAAGCAGCGACCTATTGTCGGGCCTACGTTGTTCCCCCATACTTGGGTACTATTGCTGTAACGAAAAATATTATTGTTGTATATGCCTAATGATTTGAAAAGAGTAACCATGGAGTTTCTTGCCGGTTCTTCTCCATGGAAGCGACCAACCCGAACCGTGCTCTTTTTTCGACGTTTTATAAGTGCCCACCTGGGCCTATGTGAAATAAAAAGATTTTGATTTTGATTTTGATTGATTTTCGGGACCACTCCCGACAGTCTTTGCGAACGCCAGGCCATACAAAACGCTGTGCAACCAGCAATGCGGTGGCATTAGCGCCTGGATGGCTTAAATTATGGAGACAGTCAAACACTTGTTTGCGTAAGGCCTTGGTTACAAAAGGCCTGGGCGATGTAGTGCTTACGTCACAAAATAACTCGACGTCGCTGTCAGGTACCTTAAACTTTTTAAGGCGGAGTGAAGATTCACCACCGAGGAGCTGAATCAGTTCTTGGTCGGCCGATTGAGATTCAGCAAGTACAACAAAATCGATAGGTCTCTGCAGTTCTTCAACACGGGACAAAGTGTCGGCAACGACGTTGTCCTTTCCAGAAATGTGTCGGATATCTGTGGTGAACTGAGAGATAAAGTCGAAATGTCTATACTGCCGGGGTGAACAGTTATCTTTGCGGTTAGCAAAGGCATAACTGAGCGGTTTGTGATCGGTATACACGACAAAGTGTCGTGCTTCCAGCATATACCGAAAATGTTTGATGCTCTCATAAATAGCTAAGAGCTCACGGTCGTAAGGCGAATATTTCTTTTGAGGAGGACTGAATGCCCTCGAGAAGAAAGAAAGTGGTTGCCAAGCGCCATTTATCAATTGCTGCAGTACAGCACCCATTCCCCAATCAGATGCATCTGTTACCAGGGCAAGTTGGGCATTACAGTCTGGGTGTGCGAGTAATGCAGCATTTGAGAGGCTTTCCTTTATATCTTCAAAAGCAGCTAGTGCGTCGCCTGTAAGATTTACAGGATGTGAGCCTTTCACCGAACCCGTAAGCAACGCGTTAAGGGGTGCTTGGATCTTAGCGGCGTGGGGTATGAAACGCCTGTAAAAATTGACCATACCCAAAACACGACGGAGTTGTCTCACCGTTCTCGGTGCGGGGAAATCTTTAATAGCCTGAACCTTGGACTGTGAGGGCTTGGTGCCAGCTGCGGAGATGTGATAGCCAAGAAAGTTTACTCCACTTACACCAAAAATACACTTTGAAGTGTTGATGAGGATGCCGTATTCCATCATACGAGTGAAAAGTTGCTGGAGGTGGACCTCGTGCTCAGCCTCATCTCGTGAGAACACTAGGAAATCGTCGAGATATGAATAGCAGAAGTCTAGGCCTCTAGTCAGCTCATCAACAAACCTTTGAAATGTTTGACCTGCATTCCTTAAACCAAACGTCATAAAGGGGAATTCATACAGACCAAACGGAGTTGTGATGGCAGTCTTCGCGATGTCTTCAGGGAAAACTGGTATCTGATGATAGGCCTTTTCCAGGTCTATTTTGCTGAAAACTTTACAGCCAGTAATGTTGTGAGAAAAGTCCTGAATGTGCCTAATCGGGTAGCGGTCTGGAACAGTGCGTGCGTTTAACGACCTGTAGTCACCACAGGGCCGCCAGCCGTTGTCCTTCTTAGGCACCAGATGCAGGGGTGAGGCCCAGGGGCTCTTGGATGGTCGAGTGACCCCGGAATTCAGCATCAGCTGAAACTCATGCTTGGCAATCTTAAGCTTATCCGGAGGAAGCCTACGGGGAGGGCAAGACACGGGAGGGCCAGGTGTGGTTTTAATGTAATGTACGGTGTTGTGACGAGGTGTTAAATATACGCCAGAAGGACGTGTTAATGCTGGAAAATTATCTAAAATACGATGATACCTCGTGTCGCCTGTGGAAACCTTTACTGAACATACATTAGAGTTTGCAATAGGAGCAAGAGAATACAAGGATGTAGTGTTATCTATAAGGCGTTGCATTCTACAGTCAACAATTAAATTAAAATAACTTAGAAAATCTACACCAATAATAGCTTTAGTAACATTCGCTACAACAAATCTCTATTGAAAGTTACGTCTCAAACCAAAATTCAAACTTAATTCTAAGTAACCATACGTCGCCGCCCCCGGAGAACAAAATGGCAATCGCAAAATCAAAATTTTTCAGGAAAAATAAAAAACCGATTTTCGCTGATTTCTAGTGATTCACTGAACAATATTGTAAGTGAATTAGCTCAAATGAAAGCTAATTTTTTAAGTATTCTTTTGGCAAAGTATTATAATTAATAGTAGTATAATTAAATAGGATATTAACAAAATAAGATATTGATAAAAATTTATCGACGTCAAGATTTTTTAATGTCCGTTGTCCTTTTATTCTCGGTTCATCTAAGCGGAAACAAATATTGCAATGTTGCATTGTAATTTTGTTCAGTGATTATTGACAGCTCAATTATCGAAATTTAATGTCACTTATCATTGTATTCTCGTATGATTCTTTGCATTTTTGTATGGTAATAGAACTTTGGACGGTTGTTCTTGCCTTCAAAATAAAATAAATTATATGGTAACCATTGGTTGCTTTAATTTAATAGAATGTTTTAATACAATGACAATTAAAATTTTTATTATTCTTCCTCAATTTGATCATCAATAGGTCTTTCGATAAAGGTCAGAGACTCATAGAACCCATGGTAATAACTTGGGATTGCTTCGCTCTTACACAAGCTCATCAGGTCAGCATGTAATGCCTTGGTTAAAGGCAAACGGTCGGTAAACGCTGCTATGCATTGATGTTCAGATGCAGAGTTTGGCGTGTTTGACGCAGTCTGGCAGGCACCTCGCTTTCTTCTTGCTGGCAATTTATGTTGAAATTTAGTATCCATTTGGGAATACTCTGCATCAAAATCGTACTTATAAGATAGAAGATGAGGTTGCACATGTGAAACATTCACTTCCATAATTTTGGACCACGATGTTTTCTGACCAGCTACATCTTTGACCCAATTCCTATTGATTATTAGTTATTTTATGTCATAAAAGTCATTCTGCAACATTTCTTTGATTGTGTACTTTTCACATGATATGAAATGGCATGGCATTAACTATGATAGTGTACATCTGGCAGCCCCGGATCTAGGGGGGCAAGCCGGGGCCTATGCCCCGGGCGGCAAGTTCAGAGGGCGGCCAAATTCACACGTCCAGTTTCAGACATTACCCGGAACAAACAGACAGACAGACTAATAGTGTTTTAAAAAATATATTTTGAGATATGTATGTACCGTGTGTATACATTCTTATGCATTTAGTACATCATCACGCTAAGTCCCTAGCGGGTTAGGCAGTGAGTATAGAGCGCCAGTTCTCTCCAGACTTGCACTACAGTCTCTTTGTACATTTTCGTCGGTTCGACTACTCTTGACGATCCAGTCCTTGAGCATCTGATTGATTTGATCGAGGTAGTTGGAACGTGGTCTTCTTCTGCCTAGTCTTGCACACACTTTTGCTTGTATATCTGTTTCCTCAATCTTTCTTCACTCATCCATTCTATATGTCCAAACCAACGTAACATGCTTTTCTTCATCTATACAATCACGCCCTCATTCCCTCCAGTTGATTTGCGAATCTCTTAATTGCGGATTCGATCTAAAATCGTGACTCCGCAAATTTTTCGAAGAGATCGCATATCAACTGCTGTTTGCCAGGATTTGCTGCCATACAATAAAGTAGGCACCAATATCGCATTGTAGAACTCGGGCATTCTTGCTGAGACTTTTACTGCCCATCAACGCCGACATGGCCACATTCACCTTATTACCGGCAGTTATCCTGCTTTCAATATCTTTTTCATACTTTTCATCTCATGTGAACATGCTTCCTAGATATACAAATTCACTCGGTCACTTATTCATCTCTTTCGAATGCCAGAGCCTTAGTCTTGCCAGCGTTTAGGCGCAGCCCCTTCTTTCTTCCACATTCTTCTATCATTACCGTAACTAGTGACTACAGTTCGCCCTCTGATGACGCCAGTAAAACCGTATCATACCATCATCGGCGTATAGTAGGCAGTTGACCACTAAGTTTTCCAATTTCACGCCACATCTGTTATTTCTTAATGCTCTCAAACAGTTATCCAGATATATAATGAACAGCCAGGCAGACATGATACACCCTTGCTTGACCCCCGACTTCACATCAAACCAGGGTGACATCTCACCGTTAACCCTAACACACGCCTTGCCATCACTATAGAGTGATTTCACGGCATGCAGCAGGGAACTGCTCACTCCATATCCAAGCAACACGTCCCAGAGTTCCTTTCGTACGACTCTATCAAATGCCTTCTCTAAGTCGACGAAAGTGCAGAACCAAAAACTTTTCCGCGATTCTGCGAAGCGAGAAGGTTTGATCCATATATCCTCTTCTTGGTCTAGATCCACCTTGGGATTCCCAGAGAAACCTTTCGGATCGCTCTTGCATTCTGATCGTCAGGATCTTTACTAGGGGTCTCTACACTTTACTAGCTAAGCTGACGACAACACAAGGACGCTCATGAGCATACTGATTTTAATTTTTAACAAACATTGCTACTTACGCAGGCGCACACACACAACACAGAAACGTTTTCTCAATCAAACGTTAGCTGCCAAACAAAGGTATAATTTTACGAGAATAAAATTACAACATCCAGAACACTATTATAACAGACTCGTTTGCACGGGAATATTGTGGCTATCGATATTACCATTTTGATAATAGTTGAAAATGTTTACTATTGTTATCTAGCAATTTTATTCGCGAAACTTTGTAAGTAATAAAAAACTTCGAATACTATTGCATTATTTTATAACTTTATGAATAATGACAATTAAAATATGAAAAAAATTGTGAAGGTGTATTATGCTCCATTAGACTCGAATATAGTATAACATTAAAAACAAGACAATAGCGATTGTCATTTTGTTCTCCGGGGGCGGCGACGTATCTATGATGGAACCGTTGGCAGCACGTAACTGATAGTTCGACTTAGCACGGTGACCTTGAAGTGAAGCACGAGGGTAAACACATAAGTCACTGCCAGTGTCGACAAAAAATTGAGTGTTCGTGTTGCGGTCTGTGATGAATAGTCGACCTGAAGGAGTAGGGCAGTCGTCCGTCGCCATCAGCGAGTGCCCGCCAAGTTTTCCGGCCTCTTGTAGTCACAGGGCTTAATGCAGCTTCGCGCGTTGTCACCAAACTTCGTATGGTACCAACATATGGGGTAACGTCGGTAGCTGGAACTTGATCTCGATCTCTGGCTTGTAGGTGATCGCCGTTTGTGGATCATAGATCGGCTGGTATGGTGAGGTGTTCGACTGGAACCACGAGCATGCTCATCTAGCCGTGAAGAGAGTTGTGACACCATACGCTTCAGCTCTGCTATCTCGGTGTGGTAAGTACTTGCAGCGGAGGTCGATGCTGCCGCTACAGAAGGACAACAAGGTGACGTCATCTCCTGTATGCGGTCTGCGAGATCACCTAGTTGCTCCAAGGAGTACATCGGTTGAGATGCCAACAGGGTCTGGATGCCGGTAGGCAGACGGTTAGTCCAAATAGACTTGATAAAGTCTTCCGGTGCAGAACTGCCAGCCAAGTCCTGTAGGTGACGCAGGAACTGGGACGGCTTCCGGTCACCTAACTCTTCATGGGTGAGCAGTTGCTTCACCTTTCGTTCGTTTGAATCTGACAGGCGTTTGATGAGCTCCGATTTAATTTTGGAATACCTGTGCTTGGCAGGAGGATTCAAAATTATGTCTTTCACTGTCTTTGCATGGTGAGTCTCCAAGTTGTTAACGACGCTATTAAATTTTATCGGGTCTTCAGTTATATCAAGACTCTCGAATTGAGCTTCTAAAAGTGCAAACCATAGTTCTGGGTCCTCAGGTGAGAATTGTGGAACTTTGAAATTATGTTTCCGATAATCAAATGACGTTGGTTCAGTGGAAACTTTTTTCGCACGACGTGTAACGTTCTGACCGCTTCGAGAACCAACGGTTTTCGCCGAGTCACTACTCGTATCACTCATCTTGATCTTCGTGTTAAATAGGGGTCACCAGTGAGGCGGTTGGTGCGTGGAGGTGTTGTGTGGTCTCGGAGATGATGTGATATCCCGAGTTGAAGTTTGTTACTGGTGCAATTAATAGGGAAAAGGTTACCAGTAAATAGTCCAGATGATAGAAGCACAAGACAGTTTATTGTTAAGCACAACAGTAGGTACACACACAAGCACTAAGAAGAGAAGGAGTAGTACAAGAAAGAGTGATAGATAGTAAGTAGATGATAGTATACTAAAAGTTATAAGCGAGCATTTAAATTTGATACACCGCGTGGCAATTTGCGTTAGCTAGAATTGTAAGCACAAGCGATACGGGTACTCTGCACGGAGGCCAGAAGCCGACTACTCCCGAATGAAACCGAGCGCATACGATGGGCCGGCGCAGGAATGTGGACAAAAAACTGGGCGGCTCGGCTATCGCCGCGCGTTCTAAAAGCACGATGTAATTTTATTATATATTTGATCGACTATGTTAAAAGTAGTGTGTTTGCCTAGGCTGTGTGGATGAATATGGCTGTGTGTATGATGATGATCATGTGGGATTAATGAGTAGCCCACAGATGTATGCATGGAGAGAGACCTTTTTGTGGCGAACACCATGTTCGACCACAAAAGGATTCATCAGTATACATGGGAACGGAAAAATGAGCGAAGCATGATAGATCTGTTTCTAATAGATCAGCGACTCAGAACACAGGTGATGGACACCAGGGTGTATAGGGGAGCTGACCTGGGAACGGACCACTTCCTAGTTATAACTAGGATAAGGGATCTGTTCGCGGGCTGGCGATCCCGCGCTGGGGGTCCCTGTTCTGCAGTCGCAGACCGCATCAAAAGCTGGAGGCTTCAAGATGCGGCTATTAGAGACAGATATCTGTCTGATGGTGTTTGAGAGTGTCGATGTTTGTTGGCAGTTCCTTAAGTCCAGCATATTATGCGCCGCGAAAGAGGTTTGTGGCATTTCGAAAGGGCGGACAACCAAAAATGGCGATGGTTGGTGGGATGATGAAGTGAAAGAAGAAGTTAAAAAGAAGAAGGATGCAAGGCAAGACATTTTGGCTATGTCCAGCTCAAGTGAGAGTATGAAAGAAAAGATGAAAGAAAATACCGCCTGCAAAAAAATCGTACGAAAGAGATAATAGCTCAGAAGCGTGAGAGGTTCCAAATGACTGTAGACGAAAAACTGTCACAGAATTTCAAGGACAATGCAAAACTTTTTTGGAGGGAAGTTAAGAAGTCCAGAAATTGTGTTACAGCTAGTAGGATGAATGTGATTTTCTCGAAGGACAGTAACATACTGACCGACAAAACAGACGTCCTCAGGCGATGGAGTGAATTTTACAAAGATATGTATGATGATGATGCCGCTGATCTACTCACAGAGCTGCCTCCAACAGAATCTGTCGAGGATCCTATAGCGGATAAAATAAGTATGGGAGAGATTGTAAGTGCGATAAGAAGTCTGAAATGTGGAAAGCTGCGGGAATAGATGGGATTACGGCTGAGATGATCAAGTACGGTGGACCAGCGGTCTGGGACGTCATCTATTTGCTATGCAATCTTTGCTGGGAAAAGGGTGATGTTCCGGACGACTGGAGGCGAGCAGTCATCGTGCCTTTCTATAAGGGAAAGGGATCACGATTGGACTGCTCAAACTACAGAGCCATCAGCTTGGTCAGCTTAGCTAGTAAAGTGTATACGAAGATCCTGACGATAAGAATGCAAGAGCGATCCGAAAGGTTTCTCTGGGAATCCCAAGTTGGATTTAGACCAGGAAGAGGATGTATGGATCAAACCTTCTCGCTTCGCGGAATCGCGGAAAAGTTTTTGGATATTAACCAAAGGGTTTTCTGCGCTTTCGTCGACTTGGAGGAGGCATTTGATAGAGTCGTACGAAAGGAACTCTGGGACGTGTTGCCTGGATATGGAGTGAGCAGTTCCCTACTGCATGCCGTGAAATCACTCTATAGTGATAGCGGGGCGTGCGTTAAGGTTAATGGTGAGATGTCACCCTGGTTTGATGTGAAGTCGGGGGTCAAACAAGGGTGTATCATGTCTGCCTGGCTGTTCATTATATATCTAGATAACTGTCTGAGAGCACTAAGAACGAACGGATGTGGAGTGAAAATGGGAAACTTAGTGGTCAACTGCCTATTATACGCCGATGGCGCGGTTTTACTGGCGTCATCAGAGGGCGAACTGCAGTCACTAGTTACCATAATGAAAGTAGAATGTGAAAAGAAGGGGCTGCGCCTAAACGCTGGCAAGACTAAGGTTCTGGTATTCGAAAGAGATGAACAAGTGACCGAGTGTGCTATATCGGTAAATGGGCAAATTCTAGAGCAAGTGAATGAATTTGTATATCTTGGAAGCATGTTCACACGAGATGGAAAGTATGAAAAGATATTGAAAGAAGGATAACTGCCGGAAATAAGGTGAATGGAGCCATGTCGGCGTTGATGGGCAGTAAAAGTCTGAGCAAGAATGCTCGAGTTGCTGTCCACAACGCGATATTGGTACCTACCTTATTGTATGGCAGCGAATCCTGGGTATGTCAGAGGAAGTATGAAAATAGCTTGAATGCAGTCGAGATGCGATCTCTTCGAAAAATGTGCGGCGTAACGATATTAGATCGAATCCGCAATGAAGAGATTCGCAAATCAACTGGCGTGAATGAGGGCGTGATTGTAAAGATGAAGAAAGGCATGTTACGTTGGTTTGGACACATAGAAAGGATGAGTGAAGAAAGATTGACGAAACAGATATACAAAGCAAAAGTGTGTGCAAGAAGAGGCAGAGGAAGGCCACGTTCCAACTACCTGGATCAAATAGATCGGACTCTGAAGGACGGGAACGTTAAGAGTACTCGAAACCGACGAGCATGTATGAAGAGACTGATGAATGTGGACGAAGCGAAAGAGGTATGTAAGTCTAGAGAGAACTGGCGCTCTATACTCTCTGCCTACCCCGTTAGGGACTTGGCGTGATGATATGTATGTATGTTCTCAAAGATTTGCTCTCGATGTTTTCCTTCACCGTAAAGTTCGTGGTGTGATTAATCACTGCACTTAAACTCAGATAAACTCATTGGTACAGTCGGGATTCGAACTTGCAACCTTTATGTTGCAGGCAACTACTCGTACCACTCGGCCACCACGGCACATCTCTGATTACAAAAGTTAAAAGTAAAAAAACGTAAAAACCTACGCATTATTGTACATAAAGGGGAATATTAAAATGCATCAAGTTGATAAATACATTTTTTTATGTGCAATTAATATGTATAATGTATTCTGATTCCAATGTGACGGTCGCAGAGGGTCACAAGGGGCACAAGGCTGCGATTGTATTAAGTTGGGAATACACTTTAGACACGCGACGTCTAAGGCCCAACACACGATCTATTTGGGGCGATACTTGACGTTGTTGAGTCTTTAATATTTTTTAATATGTATTTTTTCAAAACTTACTTAGAAAAAATATTATTGAGACCTTTATCAACGCAAATAGCACTCAAAACAACGATTCTAAGAACTTTTGTCGTTTTATCTACTTGACTGCGCGTTAGTGTACGCTAATCTCAGAAACGGCTTCTCCGATTTAGATGTGGTTTTCACTAATATCTTGTGGTAAGCTTCACTTAATATATCCAAAATAAACCAAACGATATATCCAAAAAAACATGTCCAACGTCACTATTCCACGCGGACGAATTCGCGGGTACAGCTAGTCAAAATAAAAACCTTCTCGTCGACACGTTGCGTGTTACCGATGGGGTTACTATTTAACGCATGTTTACAAGACACCGTTCACTTTTTATCGAGCTACTGTAAATATTTGTACTGAAGATTGATTTCAAATGTTTTGGATACAATTTTATAGTGTATCTTTTGCGGAAATTTAGCACTGCTTTTAAAATTATAGAGTTCATTTCGTAACAATTGCCTATTATTAGAAATTGTTCAGTTACTTTATGAGTTTTTTTTATACCACTTTGGTGGCAAACATGCATGCGACCCGCCTATGGACGCTTGCAACACCAGGGGTATCACTCGCGCGTTGCCGACCCTGCAGGTATCTTTTCACACCCTTCTTGAAGAACTCCATGCTGTACTCTCCAGGGAGAACCTCAACGGGGAGCTCATTCCACAGCCTGAGCGTTCGCGGAGTTAAGAGTACCATTAACCAAATCAATTTTACGTAAATCTTAAACACTTCTACGGTATTGTGTAACTTCCATAGTTAATAAATTACGGAGAACCAATAATAGGTAACGAGAAGTCATAGTTCAAGGGCAAGATTAAAAATTGCATCATTAAAATATATTACATTATATTTAAAAGCCGTGATGGCCGAGTGGTTCGAGTATTTGCCTGCAACACAAAGATTATAAGTTCAAATCCCAACTGTGCTGATGAGTTTTTTAACTTAAGTACCTACAGTGATTAGTCACATAATGAGCTTACCGGTGAAGGAAAACATCGAGAGGAAACCTACATATTTTTGAGAAGAAGTTCAAAAGCGTATGTATAGTCGTGCTTGAGTGACCTTGCCATTTGTCACGAAGGCACCAAAAATTTATTTCTGTATTTTATATAACACATAGGATACGTTTTTATTACAGAAAATCTTACAAAGCAATTGAATTATAAACGAGTGAAGCTGCGGAGGACAGTTTGTAAGTAAATCAAATCAATAATCTTTTATCCAACGTAAGGGACACAGGGAACACTTATTGAACGCAACATACTCAATATAAAACTACAGCTATCACCGTTGCCAAGGAACAAAATCTTTCAGGAGAAGAAACAGCGAAGCAGACCCCCCTCAAAGTAAACTCTGGGGCCTTGAAGTCCTCAGGCTCGCCATGTTTTTAAAGGGGTCTCACGCCGTTTAGTAGAGACCTCTCGTGACAGGCGGGCTGGAACGTATCTCGTTCAGAGAATTTGCATTGCTATCCAGTGTGGCAATGCTGCTAGTCTTTTTGGCACATTGCCTAAGGATAATACAGATTTGGGTCAAATATTTTATCTGTTAGTAGTTTGTTTTAACTGTGGTAAGGCTCTATAGTATAGTTTAAAATAAAACGAGTATTGAAACAAACTGCTAGGCCTTAATTAATTCCGATGAACATTCGAATCGTGATGTTTGCTTATGAAATTATGAGACGTTGGTACTCCCTGCACGTGACGTTTCCGACACGACATTTTATTTAGAATATGTATTTATGCGTTTTAGCATTTCTTGACCAGACCTACAGAGGAAGGTTTCTATTTGCAGTTCTAAAATTGGGGGTTCTAAAATTGGTCGATTAGCTATTTTCAATTTTTTATTTTATTTTATATAATCAGAGAGAGCATGTATGAAGATACTGATGAATGTGGACGAAGCGAAAGAGGTACCTATGTCTAGAGAGTTTTACGTTTAAGTCTAGAGAGCTTCACAGTGAAGTAAAACATCGAAGGCACCTGCATACGTTTGAAAAGAAATTCAAGACGTATTTGTCGGCACGTTGGCACCTAAAATATAGCTCAGGCGGAAAGTGCGTGTGTGGGTACGATCTATTCACCTCTGCCTATTTTTCTTCAGGAACCCATGTGGGAAGGATATATCGTCAAGTAAGGTGGGTTTCTTCTGCTCTCTTACAGACAGCCCAGCGTAATCTTGAAGTGTAAATGGACCTTCAAGACGCTTTAATCGATTCGTGATCGTTTAGTTCAGTGCGCGTATCTCGTGCGTATGTCGAGATGTGCTCATGATGCAACATATATTCAAAGATTCATTGGTAATTTGTGATGTTGTTAGAAATATACATACCCATTCGTATTTTCACCGACGTGATGAAATAACTATAAGTTAATAGTTGGTCTAACAATATGTAGTTTCTTTGAAGCCATCATTGATTATTGAGCCTTAGAGACTTAATCTGCGTGGAACCAGGAAAATTGCGTACTATTACTAGTATGTGACTATGGTTGTGCATTATGGTATACATAATAAAAACTGCATTTTACTTATTTACTAAGAAATTATGTAAAATTAAGTACTGATACAGTGACAGGCGGGCTGGAACATGTCTCGCTCAGAGAATCAGCATTGCTATCCAGCGTGGCAATGCTGCTAGTCTTCTTGGCACGTTGCCTCGGGATACCGATTTGGGACAAATATTTTATCTGTAAGTAGCTAGTTTCAACTGTTCTTTGTAAATATTATTAATTGTTGTTATTGTAAATAAAAAAAAGTACAGATACATAATAAATTCACGTAGCATATGAATCGGCAGAATAGAAACATTGAGGGATTGTGTGATGAACACGAGTATTTGTACCTTAGTCTTGGATGTCCTATGTATTTATGTATATATCTATCTATATAAGTAAATGTATCGTTGTCTAGTTACCATAACACAAGCTTTGCTTAATTTGGGACTAGGTCAATTTTTGTGGAATTGTCCCAGGTATTTATTTATTTATTTATGGTGATACGTTTTAGGTATATCTTCGGAGAAAATATACTATTGTGGTGATGGCGATGGTGTAGGCATTAACAGGCGGATGAAAAATTATACTAATGTATAGTATTTTAGATATTTCTGTCCAACAATAATCCTTAAATTAGTATTACCTACATACCTATATTATCAATGTGAGAGTTTGCGAGGATCATAATCATAATCATAATCATAATCATAATTCTTTATTGCTCTTCCACTTACAATAATATCACATTATATATAATATCAGGGTATACAGTGGACCCTGTTGGGCACAGCAACTTGTGAGAGGGACACAAATTATAACAAGGGCAACAATGTAGGTACTTGCTAACTTATTCTAACCTTAAAATATAAACATAACTTAAATTTATTTACCGAAAAAAGTATATATTAATAGAAGCTTAAAAAAGAAAAATATTTATATAAATAGAAACTTAAGAAACAATTTTTAGGAAACAATTATCTAATATTATCTTGCATAAACTCTTCTATAGTGTAATAACAAATTTCAAACAATAATTCTTTAACTAATTTTATATATTTATTAAAGACTCCTTATTCTATTAGGGAGTTTATTAAATATATTAATTGACATAACGAAGGGGCTGTTAGTGTGTAGTGTCAGTCTTGATGTTGGATGGATGTTTGTTACGTAATTGACACGCTAGAGCGGCTGAACGGAATAGGATGAAATTTGACACATAGATAGAGTATTCGCTGGAGTATCACATAGGATATGCATAGCATTTCTGGTATAAATAGCCTAATAACGACATCCAATGCGCGGATGAAGGCACGAGTTCTTATAATTCTTCGTAGAGCGGGTATCGAAACCAACAAAGTATGAACTCCTCTTATTAAGAACTTCGTCGGCACTTACAACGCACAGGTAAAAGTAAATGTGATTTATGACGTGACCTTCCGTCAGCTAAGATTCCTTTCATTTCTCGCTCGCAGCATCGCACTGTGTCAATAATGACTTTCATTACATCAAAGCAACGAGCATAATAAAAGTGTGTATAATAATAATAATAAGATCTCTTGGGAAACAATGCCGCTAGACGCGTCTGGTCCAGCGGTCAGACTGCAAAGCTTAAGGTCGCGGGTTCGATTCCCGCAGCGGGCTCATATTTGTGTGATGAACACGAGTATTTGTACCTTAGTCTTGGATGCTCTATCTGTATAAATATGTATGTGGTGTTTTGGTTTCCGTAGTACGTAAGTTTTTGCTTAGTTCTTCTAAAAAACATTTGAACTTCTAAAAGTTCAATTGTTTTTTATTATTTGCTTCTATTGTTCACTTAATAGGCACGATACCTACTCTCTGCTGACCTCATTACGGACTCGGCGTGATGATATGTATATACTTACATATATTATAACTGGTCGATTATGAATAAACTAGCTGTGTGCGCGACTTCGTCCGCGTGGGATAGTGACTTTGCGCAGTATTTTTTGTTTTATTTTTTTAGATGTGTGTGTGTGTATAGGGGATGCCTACGTCATAGTAGCTTTATGCATGCAAAGTCTCAGCCTGATCGGTTTAAAATTGACAAAGTTTCATACAAACTTTCATCCCCTATTTTATCCCCTTGAGGGTAGAATAAATCAAAATCCTTTCTTAGCGGATGCCTACGTCATAACATCTACCTGCATGCCAAAATTCAGCCCGATCCGTCCAGTGGTTTGGGCTGTGCGTTGATAGATCACTATGTCGGTCAGTCACCTTTGACTTATATAGATAGAGATACCAAAATAGAGTTCTTTATTAGAGATATAGAAGCAAAATGTATATTATTTTTGTATGTCAGTCTGTTTGTCTGTATGTTTTTGCATGCATCACACAATCAAAATCAAAAACAAAAATATGAAAAATTATGTAAAAGGGAACTAAAGTTAAAAAAGAAAGCGGAGAATGAAGTAAATGTTTCCTTACGTTGAACAAAAGATTTTTGAGTTCCTGATTTTGAATGCACTTTTATGCGATTGCTAGACATATAACGTAAGATATATAGGAGCCATTTAATTTCAGGTAAATTGGACCCAATTACCGGCGCTACGAACATGTACCAAATTTATTTGTTATTGAAGCGAAATTGGACGGGACAGCTAGTCAGCAATACATCACTTTGTACTCACTGTTATTATATTTGCTATACGACGCTTTCAAACGTGATGACAAACACTTCACTTGATCACTCAAGTGACAAGTTTCAATAAAACTTTTGGGACACAAGTTGACCCAAATGTCAAGAGTGTTCCTACCTCTCGGGCTATGATCTAACATGGGCTCTTGAACAAATGCTTTCACGCTTTTCTAAGTACACACGCATTCCAAGCTGCAAAGCTACAAGAAGAATAATAAAAATAAGTGTAATAATATAAAAAAATATAAATAATGAGTAGGTACATACATTTTCGGACAGTTCCACCTTAATTGAAGATGCCCCAAATTAATCAAAGCTTGTACAGTAGAGTATTATCTCGACAACAATATTATTATTCTTAATGATAAACATTGTAACTGTCCTGTCCAGTTTAGTTTGAGTGAAAAATAGAGTTCTTGAAGGATGACCGTAGCGCCACACCGAAGATATATAATATATATAATAATATATATCCTCACTCCTTCCCACAAGGGTCCCCGAAGGGGTAGGCAGATGTGTATAGGTAATACCCACACACCCACTTTCCGCCAGAGGTATATTAGGTGCCAACGTGACAGATGGCGAGTCCATCGCCGTTACTCAAGCACGACTACCTATACATACGCCTTTTGATTTTCTTCTCAGACGTATGCAGGGTTCCTCTCGATGTTTTCCTTCACCGTAAAGCTTATGGTGTGACTAATCACTGTACTTAAGTTCAGAAAAACTCATTGGTACAGTCGGGATTCGAACTTGCGACCTTTGCGTCGCAGGCAACTGCTCGAACCACTCGGCCACCACGGCAAGATATATAATGCTATACATAAATAAGTACTTCTTTGAATTTCTTCTCAAACGTATGCAGGTCTTCTGAACCGGTATTAAAAAAATCTTTCACCATTAGAAAGCTTCATCTTTAACTCGTACCATAGGCTGTATTATATAGGAAAGATTTGATTCTTGTTGTTGATTTTTAATTTGATGTTGAAAAACCGATAAATGAAAAACTTTATAGGCGGGGGAAAAAGCAGAGCACTTTTAGTGTTTAATATAAGTAATATTAAGAAAAATGTTTAATTTAAATACGTTTAATATAAATAGAAACAAAGAGCATTCAATACAGATGAAACAACATTACACAACTATGTGCCTTCAGAGGGAATCGGGCTCGCGACCTTTAGCTTCGCAGTCAGGAAGTCTAGCGACTCGGCTAACAATACTTTCCAACGATTTAATTAAAAACTAATATAGAAACATGTGTTGATTGTGTCGTCCAGGCTGTGTCGTAACCTTTGCCTCTTACTTTCCAATGACCTGCGTATAAATCGCATAGAGATATAGTGCTATCGGAATAAATATCGATATTGTGTCGGCTTAGTCAAGGTAATAAAAATTGTACTATTGAGGTAAATGCGAAAGTTAGTGAGGATGTTTGTTCTTCTTTCACGCAAAAAGTGCTAGACGGAATTGGATGAAACTTGGCACTGAGATAGATTGTTAGCTGGATTATCAAATATAATGTTTTATTCCAGAAAAAAACTACGAATTAAATTTTATACGGTGAAACCGCGGAATATAGCTTGTTTTATCAATGCGAAAGAGAAGAAATTCAAAGGCGTATGTATAGTCGTGCTTGAGTAACGGCGATGGACTCGCCATCTATCACGTTGGCACCTAATATACCTCTGGCGGAAAGTGGGTGTGTGGGTATTACCTATACACCTCTGCCTACCCCTTCGGGGACCCTTGTGGGAAGGCGTGAGGATTATCTTTGTTAATCAATGGCGCCACAACGACTGAACGAAAATGGATGACATTTGGCATAGAGATAGATTATTAGCTATGTTTTTTTACAGAAAAATAAAAATGATTGCTATGGCTAGTTTTTACTCATACTGCCCCATGTGATTCTCTAAGCTGTTGGCGGTGAAGAACTCGCATGTTCGCACGCGCATCGATGAATACATACATTATTGAATTTCTTCTCAAACGTATGCATGTTTCCTCTCGATGTTTTCTTCCCCCGTAAATTTCGTGGTGTGACTACACACTATGCTTATGTTGAGAAAACTCATTGCTAGCCCAGCCCTTGGCCATCGCGGCTCTTTTTCATCTTTACAATTTCGTCGTATAATCGTAGCTTAGTCAGGCGCATCACTAGCAATAGCACTATGATAACCATTATGTCACTATCCGCGGCTCGATATAATGGTACGCCACACGCCGGACTACTATGTGCAATCGCCTTCACTGATATCTTTTTACACATTTTTGGAAGCACTTCAATAGAAATTACGTTTTTGTTGCATAAAAAGGCTCATGCTTTCTAATGATTTACAATCTTTCACATAGCTATACGAAAATATTAAATTGTGAGTGTCTGTTTGTAATGTTAAATATCCGCTTTTTTTAATGCATGTGGATGGATACACAGTACGTATAATCTTTTTTTTTTATTTATGTCTGGCTGTCTGTCTGTTTGTTCCGGCTAATCTCTGAAACGGTTGGACCGATTTTGACGAAACTTTCACTGGCGGATAGCTGATGTAAAAAGGAGCAAGCTGCTTTTATTGAAGAAACTGAACAATTTTTGTGAAATTTTGTGTTAAATGGTTATATTCATATAATTTGGGGCCATGGAGGATGGGACGGCCCTTAGTGTGGGACGCTACGTGTGTCGATACACTGGCTCCTTCCCATCTTTCTGACACATCGGTGACGGCCGGCGCCGCTGCTGCTCAGCAGGAGTGCCTCAAGCGCCGCAAGTATGCCTGTCTCGGGTCAGGTTACATATTTGCTGCATTTGCGGTTGAAACTCTGGGGCCTTGGGGTCCTGAGGCTCACCATCTTTTTAAAGAGGTCTCGCGCCGTCTAGTCGAGACCTCCCGTGACAGGTGGGCTGGAACATATCTCGCTCAGAGAATCAGCATTGCTATCCAGTGTGGCAATGCTGCTAGTCATCTTGGCACGTTGCTTGGGACAAATATTTTAGTTATTTTAAGTAGTTAGTTTCAACTGTTCTTTGTAAATATTATTAATTGTTGTTATTGTAAATAAAGTACAGTTATTTGGGGCTATGTCAATAAAGTACAGTTATTTGGGGCTATGTCAATAAAGTACAGTTATTTGGGGCTATGTCAATAAAGTACAGTTATTTGGGGCTATGTAAATTTGTGTGGAATTTTCCCAAGGTTATTTGTTATTATATTAATATATAGACATATAGATATGAACAAACTTTTCTGTTGTCAGTGCCGTAGAAACTTCCAAATGAATTTAGATGAAAAATACAGCTTTTTGGATATTACAAATATACATTTAAATTTCTCGAAGATAATGCTTGTGAATGAAACGAAAGAGGTCTATAACTCTGGATAGAACTGGCACTCTACTCTCTCTGCCTACCCCGTGTCGAGCTCGGCGTAATACTGTATGCAAGATCACAACATGTCCCGCAACTTGGCAGAAGCTCAGAACAATAAAATCTGCAGACACTATCGACACAGAGGTTGCAACGGTTCTAATTGAGTTATTATATATATTGTTAAACCTAATGCATTAGGAAATTCGGTGGCTGAGGCCGATAGAACAGGGTTGTCACTGTCACACATTATAAAAACGTCATGAAATGCTCAATTACTTTTATTTGTGTATTTAAGAGCCGTGGTGGCCGAGTGGTTCGAGCAGTTATCTGCGACACAAAGATCGCAAGTTCAAATCCCGACTGTACCAATGAGTTTTTCTGAACTTAAGTACAGTCATTAGTCACACCACGAGCTTTACGGTGAAGGTAAACATCGAGAGAAAACCTGCATACGTCTGGCGCACCTATATCTCTGGCGGAAAGTCGGTGTGTGGGGTATTACCTATACACCTCTGCCTACCCCTTCGGGGACTCTTGTGGGAAGGCGTGAGGATGGTGATGTATTTAACTAAGTATTACCCGCTAAGAAAATACGTAGGTACCTACTGATAACGGATGCTATGCAAGAAATAAAAACATGTATATTTTTTGTTATTAGAATCTTGGACAGTAAGCAATGTTATATTTAACAATAGCTTAACTAAGAACTTATATAAATGGCCGCATAGCATAGCAAGCATGACTTGGCCTTAATTGAACAATTACCAATGCGTCCCAGGTGAAAAAATCATCGAAAGGTAACCCGCCTGCGTTTGAGAAGACTTGATTAAAAAACTATTTAGTTAATGCTTCGTGCCAGCCCTGGCATGCAAGTCCATCGCAATAGACATTGCAAGTCGGTACATCGTCCTCGATTCGTGAACATTAGTGAATATGTTCTCTCATCACACGGAAGCGCTCAAATTTCGATATGTAATTGTGGTCTAATGCATTGTGAACTCGAAAACGGCTTTGTAACACCATTCGCTTGTTGTACAAAGGAAGAAAGACAAAGAAGAAAACATTACATTTCTCCAACCATGGTTATTGTGAAAGTATGATTAACTGTGCTCCTTAAATGTGATTATGCATAATTGTAGTTAACGGCCATGAGATCCTGACTGCGAAGCTTGAGGTCGCGGGTTCTATTTCCGCTGTTGGCAGATATTTGTGTGATGAACACGAGCATATGTACCTTAGTCTTGGATGTTCTTTGTGTTAATGTATATATCCTATCTATTTGAGTAAATATATCGTTGTCTATTTACCATAACACAAACGTTGCTTAATTGTAATACATAGATTTAATAATATTAGTAGATAATCTTTCTAGAAAATGGTCACGTTGTACTAGGATCGACTTATTATCACGGCAGGTGTATAACCGCAAATAAACCGGATATAGTGGTATATATATATATCCTCACGCCTTCCCACAAGGGTCCCCGAAGGGGTAGGCAGAGGTGTATAGGTAATACCTACACACCCACTTTCCGCCAGAGGTATATTAGGTGCCAACGTGACAGATGGCGAGTCCATCGCCGTTACTCAAGCACGACTATACATACGCCTTTGAATTTCTTCTCAGATGTATGCAGGTTTCCTCTGAATCTTACTGTCCCACATGATGATAATCTCGTTAAAGCGGAAAAAGACAAACAAACCTAAATAATAATACAATATAATCATAATGTATTACATTGCTTGACCGAACCGTAAATATTGTATTGCTGTCCATCACACCTCGCCTAGAGTTCGCCATTTGATTCCCCACTATTTTCCCATCAACGTCTTTCCATCTACGAGACTGTCTTCTTGTCTTTCTTTTGTACTGGTATGGGCTCCACTCTGGTCTCACGTGTCTAGCTAGACCATTTGTGTATGTTAGCCCCAATCATATGCCCTGTCCCCTTCAATTTTAGTTTTATAATAACATCCTCACGCCCTCCCATAACTGTCCCCGAAGGGGTAGGCGGAGGTGTATAGATAGTATCCACACACCCATTTCCGCCAGGGATATGTTTCAAGTACCAACGTGACAGTTAGTAATGAGATTTTGATTTTGTTCCTTAAAATTACTAGCTTTATTTATTTTTCTTGTCTAATGCATTAATTATGCATGCTTCGCTCCATACTATGCTGGCAGGTTTATAATATTTGCATGCTATGCTATGTTTGTTTAGAAAACGCATTTGTACTTGTAGAAAATATTTAGAGATGCACAGAGCGCGTACTAGCTGGAAATCACTTTCCTACATCACCGCAGAATCCTTTTAGTGATAGGATCTAAGGCAGAGACGGATAGCGGCCTTAATTGGTTTAGTAATTATTTATATAATAATATTACGTTCTAACTAGCCTTGATGTCAATACATTTTATATTTAAATAGTATAAATGTTTCATCGAGAGGAAACCTGCATACGTCTGAGAAGAAATTCAAAGGCGTATGTATAGTCGTGCTTGAGTAACGGCGATGGACTCGCCATCTGTCACGTTTTCTCTTTCTCTTTCCTTTCATCATCTTTTCTTTCATCTATCTCTTTCCTCACAATGTTTTCCTTCACCGTAAAGCTCGTGGTGTGACTAATCACTGTACTTAAGTTCAGAAAAACTCATTGGTACAGTCGGGATTCGAACTTGCGATCTTTGCGTCAGACAACTGCTAGAACCACTCGGCCACCACGACAATTATTATCTTAAATATACATTTATTATTGTGAGTGGTATTTTATTCAACAACATCAAAGCATTGTATTATTGTTAATAATAGAACCAAAGCACTTATATACCAAATAGTTCCAGTTATTTAAATAGAATAGAATATTGTTTCTTAATAAAGAACATGAGTGACAATATTGGTTTTAAAATACAGTATTGGAAATGCCCCGTTTTAATGTAGCAATCGCTTTCGCTTATGTTGTGGGCCGAGCGCAATCCATTTGCGCAAACACGGAAGCCAGGAGAGTGTGACTGACATAATGATTAACACATAGAGCACTGAAATAAGTGACACTTTTACTTGGTGCAAGCAATGTTTGGTATTTATAGGTTAGGTATTTAGGGTTCGATGACATTTTTGGCGTATTCTTTAGCATAAAACATGTCTTTTTTTTATACCACAAGAGTGCCAAACAAGCATACGGCCCACCTGATGGTAAACGGTTACCGTAGCCTATTTACGCTACCCCTCTGGGGACTTGGCGTGATGATATGTATGTATGTATGTATTTACGCTAACGATACCGAAGTATCACTGGCGCGCTGCCACTCTATGTTCGGAGAGTTATACCGTGCTGGCAGTATAATATGACCAATGTCTCTGCTGCCAACACAATATAACAATCCTCCCCCTCCCTAAAGAGCTCATTACTGGAGACCTTATACCCCGCGTAGGAACACAACACAATAAATTGTGTTATTTGGCTACGGACTTCTATTAGGTGGAGTTCCTGTCCCAATCGGGCAGCGCTTAAATTCGAACGGAAAACCACGTTATGCCCTACCTCTCTTAAAATATGTCTGGGCTACATTCATAAATTTAAGAGCCCATTTACTTCTGGCCAACGCAACCTTTTTGACCTCCCTATACGTCATGAGACTATATATACATGTCACTTTTTCTTTGATATATGCTTATCTTGTATAAATTTTTTGTTACTAAATTGTACTAACATGCGGATGCAACTCTGTTTGTATGTTTGTTAGGCGTGAATTTTAACGAGCATAAGAATGCAGGAAACATAAGAGGAAAGATGATAGGCCACCTTATACGACATGATAGCTTCTTTAGAAACATTTTAGAAGGAAAGGTAGAGGGGAAGAGAGGAAGGAAGAACGGAAGGAAAAAAAAGGAAGACCAAGATTAACATACATGGGTCAGATCAAAGAAAAAAATTATCTCATGACGTATAAGGAGGTCAAGGAGGTTGCGCTGGACAGAAGCGAATGGAGGGGACTGTATCAGAGACGCCGACAAGAGCCCAGCTCTTAAATTTGTGATCAAGAATGCAGGATGAGTCAGAGAGAAGAGCCAGCTTTCTCTGGACTTTTCTTCTTATATAGATCTTTTGCTCCAGACCGTTAATCCAATTTTGAGATGAGATTGATGTTGGTATAGAGAGATATGGGACTTAGGGAGAATCGGGAAATTTAATATTGAATTGGGACAAACAGGGGATGGTTTTTTATAGGGAACCAATAATTTCTCAAGTTAGGAGTATAAAGATTATATTTACACGCAGAATAATTAGCGGGTATCTCGTGGACGACCAAGTAGGCGATGATTAGTGCATTATAAAGTTATGCCTATAAAATCAGTAAACGAAAGTTCTTAAAACAGTAGGTACGTTCTTTTGAATTTAAAATTAGCGCGATTAATGTTTTGCAAATTGAATTACCCAATCCAGACTACCTTGTGAATTTGGTTCATTACCGGCCAAGTGAACATTTGCATGCTAAAGTGACTGTCCCTTTCCTATATATTATACGTAAAATAATATGTTACTTATAATTATGGTCCCTGACGTTGTTAATTAAATAACTTTTAACGGATATAAATAAATGTACAACAGATAATAAAATATAAATCATTATACCAGCGAGCCGCCCTAGATTCGCATGGGTGCTTGCAGAAAGCAATAATATGTCAAAGATAAAATGGTTACAGTGGGTTATCCTTTAGAGACAAATATGTACCATCCCGGACTGTTTTTACGATCTTTTTATGATATACATTTCTGTTGTAAATTAATTGGATCTATCTCGTAAAGTAGTGTTATATATATATATACACCTTCCTCTCGAATCACTCTATCCATTGCTGAAATTACTGCATTATAATCCGTTGAATAGTTTAAAAGATCTAAGCGAACAGACAGCGGAAGCGACTTCATTTTATACTATGTAAAGATGTAAGCAATTTGCTGTGCCCTGCACGATGACTCGTATAAGTGAAATTTAGCTTGTCTAAGCAAATAAATAATATGAAAAAAAATATATATTATAAAAAGGCGGTTTGTTTGAACGCGCTTATCTCGGGAACTAATAAACTAATTTGAAAGAACTTTTTGCAATTGATAGCCTATTTATTAAGGAAGAAATAATCATACATATGTATATGTAATCAAATTTAATGCAGGTGCAACCACCGGACTTAGCTTGTATTAAATATGGTGTGATATGAAGAGTATTACATACACACTTTGTACTTTAAACATAAGCCACACTCACATTAAGTAAGTCACTTATTCCTTTCCCAATCCTGATCTAACGTTATCCCAACCAGCTTCTTTGATTCTTCCCAGACGCTTTTAGTGTACGCTGTGTTATTCACCAACCAAGAACTGTAGAACTCTTTGCAGTCTCTAAAGTGTCTGCCACTGGCGTTTTCCACGCGAGGATCGACAGCTAAAAATACAGGCATTGTCGCAACTCTGTTCAAAGGCCTGCCGAATTTCTGTAAAGCTGCATTGAGGATATTTTTAACGAATACGTTGTCGAAATTTCGAAAGAACTCAGATTTTCCGAGTCCTGGATCCATACTGTATACGTTGACACCGGAATCTTTGATGCGTTTATTCATTTCCACTGTAAACAAAATTTCGGCTAGCTTAGCGTTGCAGTAAAATCCAAAGTTGGAATATCTTCCCACTTGGTTCCATTCGCTTAGATCGACTACTCCCAGAATTGATCCTAGAGAGGACACGTTTACAATTCTACTTGGGGCCGAGGCTTTCATTAACGGAAACAGCAGGTAAGTCAACAGGAACGTTCCAAAGTAGTTGACTTGCATCATCAATTGCAAATTGTCCTGCGTCAACTTATCTGCCAGTCCAATTGCGCCTATATTGTTTATCAAGATGTCCAACCTCCGTTCGAATCGCATAGTTTCTTCAGCAAAATTTCTCACTGAAGAAAGAGATTCGAAATCCATTTGTCTTGCCACAACGTTATCATGTCCGGCTGTATCTATGATCGTTTGTCTGGCAGCTTGCAACTTGGCAGGGTTTCTGCTTGCAATAATGACTTTGGCTCCGCGCTTGGCCAAGTTTTTTGCGACTTCTAAGCCGGTTCCTGAGGTGGCTCCTGTGACAATCGCCACTTTACCGTCCAGCCGTACGTCGTTTTCACACTCACTAAACTCGTCTTGTACGGCCATGTCTGCGTGGCTACGTTGCAATGTGCTAACTGAGCGTAGTTAATATTATAAGCAGCCGAGGCAATTAAGGGCCTCACCAAGGATTTCATACCTCACTCAATATCAAAGTAGGTTGATGCAAAGAGTATTACTTATGACTCAGGTTTTCATGCCGTGACCATGACCATTCCAAGTTCTTGTTTAGTTCTGTTTCCGGATGTTTAGTATCAAAGCAGTTCTATCGATAAGTTTTGTTGTTATGTTTAGCTCCACAAAATTTCGGTTTCGGGCGCGGGCGCCATGACCCCGAGTGAACTAAGGTTCTTACGAGTGTTTTTTGAATTTTTTTTTCTAAATTTATTTACTGACGGGGTAGGCGGAGAGTATAGAGCGCTAGTTCTCTCTAGACTTACATACCTCTTCCGCTTCGTCCACATTCATCAGTCTCTTCATACATGCTTTGGTTTATTTTTATGTAATTCTAGTAACTAGAATTACATAAAAATAAACCAATCATAGCCATGGCGATTGTTTGGCTGTGTAAGTAGTCACCTGCAAGAAATTTGAATTCCGGCTGTGAGTATCAATTATTTTGTTTAAGAGTTATTTATCGCACCACGGAGTAGACGTGAAAATAAAAACTTTCAAAGAGAACCCGCCTGTCATTATAAATGATACATGCTTTGGGACAATTCCATATAAATTGACAGTCCCTGTTTAAGCGAAGCTTAAGTGATCCACGGTAACTACGTAGCCATGTAATTTAAAGTATTCTTGCGACTCTCACTTTGTCTCTGGTCGCCGAAAACTACGGAAAGCTTTCTCTTGTAATCAAAGTCATCATCTTAGTGCACGTAATACGTAACTCCCGTGGATATTTGCTTATCTCAAGTTATGGTGACGTAAGAACCATTGTCCGATGGCGTGATAGCAATTAAAAGCGTGGCTGCGTTGACCAACGACTTGTGGTCATGTTACAATACATGCGAAACAGGGCGTGAGAATGTGTGTTTGGATACGAGCTAGAGGTATGTGCTGATTGCATTACGGTTGTCGTATTAACAGGCTATATCACGCGGTTTCACCCGTATTTAGAGAAGTTACTTTAAATTTTATAATAATACAATATATCCTCACGCCTTCCCACTAGGGTCCCCGAGGGGGTAGGCAGAGGTGTATAGGTAATACCCACACACCCACTTTCCGCGGTATATGAGGTGCCAACGTGATAGATGGCGAGTCCATCGCCGTTACTCAAGCACGACTATTACATACCTACGCCTTTTGAATTTCTTCTCAGACGTATGCAGGTTTCCTCTCGATGTTTTCCTTCACCGTAAAGCTCGTGGTGTGACTAATCACTGTACTTAAGTTCAGAAAAACTCATTGGTACAGTCGGGATTCGAACTTGCGACCTTTGCGTCGCAGGCAACTGCTCGAACCACTCGGCCACCACGGCTATTTAAATTTTAAGTTAATTCATTAGTAGGTACTAATAACGCGGAGTGGTTCGAGTAGTTGGGTGCAAGAGTGCAACACAAAGATTGCAACGTCGAGTCGATAATGTACCAATGAGTTTTACTGTACTTAAGTACAGTGATTAGTCACACCACGAGCTTTACGGTGATGGAAAAATGTATTGATTGATGTATTGAGAAAAAAACAAAGGCGTTTGTATAGTAGTGCTTGAGTAAAGGCGTTGGACTCGCCATCTGTCACGTTGGCATCTGAAATATATCTTTGGCGGAAAGTGGGTAGTACCTGCAAAACTCTGCCTACCTTTTCCGGGACTTTTGGAGGCGTAAAGAAATAGTTAGTAGATTCTTTTTTCTTTTTCTTGTTTCTTCTAATAATCAAATTCCATTAGGCCGTCAAGGCCTGATTGAGTAACGAACAACCTCATACATTTCTGCATTTATAATGTTGGTAGGATAACAGTACTAGAACCTTGACCTGCAATCGCAACAAAAAAATACAATGCGAATGAGTGAACGTGCGAAGGAGAAGCAGAGAAAGATCTCGTTCCAACTACATAGATCTAATTGATCGAGCTATCAAGTAGTCGAAACTGGCGCGAATGTATGAAGAGACTGATGTATGTGGATGAAGCGAAACCAGTCTGTAAGTGTAAAGAGAACTGGCGTTTGTTTCGTGTGCCTACCCGAGATGGAGTCGGTGTGATGAAATAATATATTATGTTTTCTCCATGGGATCATGGATATATCTATAATATAACGGCGATGGACTCGCCATCTGTCACGTTGGCATCTAATATACCTCTGTTGGAAAGTGGGTGTGTGGGTTACCTCTGCCTACCCCTTCGGGACTCTTGTGTGAGGCGTGAGGATATAAGACACAGACGTTAAGAGGACATTATAACAATTAACAGTATTTAGAAAAGATTTATGAATGTAGACGAAGCGTAAGAGATATGCAAGTCTAGAGAGCTGCGCTCTATTCCCTCTGCCTATTCCGTTAGGGATTGGGTGTGATGATATGTATGCACATACATAAAGAAACTAACTACTTACAGATAAAATATTTGTGCCAAATCGGTATCCCGCGGCAACGTGCCACGAAGACTAGCAGCATTGCCACGCTGGATAGCAATGCTGATCCTCCGAGCGAGACATGTTCCAGCCAGAAAACGGGTCAGGCGGCGCAGCTAGTCAAATTTACAACTTCTCTACTTAAGTGCGTAGTATTACGCGATACTATTCCGTGTGCAGCATTAACACAAACCAGTTTTGATTATTATTACATAAACTTATTTATATTTGTACGCGATCTGTTCGCATATTATCCATTACATAATGCATAAGCGTATCTAAAGGTTAATTATACTGTCGACTTGATAATATAACGCGACAAAATGTGATTGTCGGTTTTGTCAAAGTAAGTGTTCATTAGATGATATTAATTTATATATGTACATTTTTACGTCATCCCTATGATGGTATCCATACACACACTTCTCTCCGCCGGAGATATATTATAGGTGCCAACATGACAGATGTCGAGCTATCGCCGTTTCCCGAGCACGACTCGACGACACGGCAATATATGTAATGCTTGAGTAATGGCGATTCCATCGCCGTTGCTCAAGCATTACTATACGCTGCTTTTAATTTGATAGTCGTATATCTGCCATCTAACTGCTAACTTCATATATATGTCTACCTCTGGGAATCCTTGTGGGAAGGCGTGATTTTATATCACAAGGGTGGCAAACAAGCATGCGGTCCGTCTGATGGTAAGCGATTACTGCCGCCTATGAACCTCTATATGCACCTCTGCCTACCCCATCGGGGACCCTTGTGGGAAGGTGTGAGGATAAACTTATATTCAATACAAAAGCGAATTCAGGAGCGAAAAGAAATAATATGCGAGTTACATAATTAGTCTAGTTGCAACATGGCACACACTGATAGGAATTTTGTATGTAGAGTAGGCAGAGAGCGCCAGTGCTCCTGATACATACAGACTTTTCCTTTTTTTCTGTTTTACTTCTCATATACTACCACTACCACTGCTCGAGGTACCTCGGCAGATGAAAGTTGCCGATCACGTGACCGTGGGAACTTTCAAGACCCGTACACCACACGATGTAAATTGAGATTTGTTAAGAATACTAGAACTCTATATCTACATTTTACATACCTTATGGAAAAGCAACTTGCTCTGTATATCTCCTCTGTAGGATTCCAAGCTTTTCGTCGCGTAAATAAAACTTAGGGTGAACTATGGGTTGTGGGCTTAAGGGGATTCAATCATAAGTAAGTTTTAATGCTACGCAGATTAATTAGAGCCGTGGTGGCCGAGTGGTTCGAGCAGTTGCCTGCGACGCGAAGGTCGCAAGTTCGAATCCCGACTGTACCAATGAGTTTTTCTGAACTTAAGTAAAGCGATTAGTCACACCACGAGCTTTACGGTGAAGGAAAACATCGAGAGGAAACCTGCATACGTCTGAGAAGAAATTCAAAGACGTATGTATAGTCGTGCTTGCGTAACGGCGACGGACTCGCCATCTGTCACGTTGGCGTGAGGATATATTATATATTACTAGCTGTGCCCGCGACTTCGTCGACGTGGACGGCTTCTTTTATCTTTCGTAAAAATGATTTTTTTAAAATAAATAGTATTCTATGTTACTTCTAATACCTCCAAGACTATGTGTACAAAGTTCTATGATGATCGGTTCAGTAGTTTTTACGTGAAAGCGTAACAAACAAACTTACATTCACATTTATAGTATTAGTAAGGATATTAAATATTTGTATTTATTATGTCCGTGTGTTAGTCATTGAACTCCTCTTAAAGCGCTGCACCGATTTTGATAACTTTTGCGTGTTCAAGTGGAGTCGAGAATGCCTTAGATTAACAATTGGACCAGATAGGTGGCCCTGCGATCGTGTTACAGGAACTTTAAGAGTTCACCCAAGCGAAGCTGGGCGGGACAGCTAGTATAATTGAAATATTAGATGTACCCCGCAGTTTTACCTGAGTAAAAGTTGATAATTATATTATTAAGATTTTAAATATAAAATACAGATAATTAATGTTCTCCGCATTCCATTGGTGAAATATTTTTTAAATCCGTTAAGTAAACGAATTTACGGAAAAATAAAAGAGTATTTTTTTAATAGCTTATTAAGGTGGCAAACAAGCGGCAAGCGCTTACCACCGCCTATGGACGCTTGCAACAGGAGTATTGCTCGCGCGTTGCCGACCCTGTACGATGAACTATTTATCTGACTGCACTGTATTAAATCATACAATCACGCCTAGTCCACCGACATTATAACAAACGCATAGTGGAGAGCTAAACGATCTTTACATGGATTATGTCATTTGAGAACCCCATGGCCCACAACCACTATGGATAGCTAGCACACGAACACATCATATATTCAATCCACGACTGTCCTTTTACTGTATACAATACTAGCTTTGCCACGAGGTTTCGCCCGCGTATAATAATTGTATTTTATTGATAGTTTTTTTTCAACAAACAAAGAATTAAATCTTTCTTGTAAGCTATTTCACTTGGTAAATATGTCGCTTACTTATGAAGAAAGAATATTTTAAATAATTTTATATAATAATATAATATATCCTCACGCCTTCCCACAAGGGTCCCCGAAGGGGTAGGCAGAGGTGTATAGGTAATACCCACACACCCACTTTCCGCCAGAGGTATATTAGGTGCCAACGTGACAGATGGCGAGTCCATCGCCGTTACTCAAGCACGACTATACATACGCCTTTGAATTTCTTCTCAGACGTATGCAGGTTTCCTCTCGATGTTTTCCTCACCGTAAAGCTCGTGGTGTGACTAATCACTGTACTTAAGTTCAGAAAAACTCATTGGTACAGTCGGGATTCGAACTTGCGACCTTTGCGTCGCAGGCAACTGCTCGAACCACTCGGCCACCACGGCTCTAATAATTTTACTTGTTTAAAAGATGTAGCTTTCTGATGTCGAAAGAATTTTTAAAATCGGTCGTATAGTTTTTGAATTAAATTGTAATAAACAAACAAAATGACAAATCTAACGTCGTTATAATATTTGTTTGGGTACAAAAAATATCGTTTGCAAACGCACGAGGTGCACAAGTTGCGAAAGTAATTTTTGTATTGTTTGGTTCCAAATGATCAAATTAGGATGATTGTCATTCAACTAGAGGACTATTACATTAGGGCTTTTGACAATGATGCTCTCGTTATTACTTTAGTGACCTTAAAGATGTTGTACGTAGCAAAGACCTCTTGTTAGCAGGATAGTTGATATCCTTTTGTTCTTTTGTCAACACTGAAACTTTAATCGGATTTAATTCCCATACAAGGACAAAATATCGTACGCGCGGTTCTAATGAGCTTCTTTTCGCGAACGCTCTGGTTGTGGAAGGAACTCGACATTGATATTTTCCCTGGAGAATACAGCAGGAGTTCTTCAAAAAGGGCGAGTAAGGATTCTTGCAGGGTCACGCGATTGACACCCCTGGTGTTGCAAGCGTCCGCGGCAGTAACCGGTTACGTTGACGTGGCCCGCGTGATAGTTAGCCACCCTAGAGGTACAAATAAAATTGGGGGCTAAGTATACACAGTTAAGCACTCTTTGTAGGGTATTGACCTCGGCGTATAGGTTGCTGGTTGTCGAGCTAAATAGCTGGGCTCAAGTCAGTACTTGCAAGGGTCAAGGATATCTGATGTTTGCGGCGGGCTTACTTAATATATAATACGTCATAAGCGGTTTGTCTTTTATGTATCCGGTAGATTTTTGCATCCAGATGTGAATTGCTTTCGAACTGAACTCCTTAGGGATTAAATTTATTTCAGTAATAATGATATGAGAACCTTACCTATTTTATTTTGTTGGTTAGCGAATCGTTGTTGGTCCTAATCTCTCTGACGGTTAGAATGTCTAACACTTTATATACTTACTCGAGTAGGAAACGTATACATTCGCACTTTAAAATATTAACTCCATGTGACCTGCTACAAATAACAAGCATTGGGCCTCTAGCCTGTACTTTTAATTTGCAAGCGACTACCCAATCCTTTCAGCCCCCACATTTATTATTTATTCTAATTAAATAACAAACAAAACAATAAAATTTAAGAAGTACTTGATCACAACAATATATGTTTTTTTTAAATATTTTTAGGTAGAGTTATCATGTGCGTTCCAGATTCCAGATGTGCTCTGACGTTCTCATCCTGAATTGAAGCATTATACAAAATACGAATAACATTGAAGTTATTAAAATATTTTACAGTCCTTATTGAATCAAGTTTACAAGAGCAATAATATTACATAGTTTAACACTACATTTTGGTCCTTAATTTTTTACTGATTAAATCAAATTTAACGAGTCACGAGTCACAAGTCCACAAGTACCTACGTGAGTTCTTCTTCGGTAATCTTCACGATTTTCTTCGCTTCGTCCCAAAGTCTTCCCGTAATTTGTATATCGCTAGCTAACCAATGGTTTGCCCACTTAGCACAGAATTTGAAGTGTCCTCCACTAACATTTTTCAGCTCTGGGGCTGCTGCTAAAAAGGCAATCTGCCTCCCCACATCCTCTTTACGTTGCCCGATAATATCAATAAAATATTTAGATACGTTTCTTAAAGTATCAGGTATATTTATAAGTATTTCTGTATCGCGCACCACAAAAGGATCAAAACTGTTTGCTGTTACTTCAGTCCCTTTTAACTTTCTATCCAATTCAGCTGTAAACAATGTCATTGCTAATTTTGAATTCGCCAATATAGTTATAGCTGAATATTTACCAATGTCGTTCCAATGATCAAAGTCAATTTCACCCACGTACATCGACGCTGCAGAAACATTTACTATCCGACTCGGTGCACTTTTCCTTAACATAGGCAGCAATAGATAGGTAAGTAAGAAAGTACCGAAAAAGTTCACTTGCATTGTAAGGTTAATACCATCATCTGATAAGGTATCAGGAAGGCCTACTGCCCCAGCATTGTTGACTAAAATATCGAGTCGAGGTTCGTATTTTGTTTCAACAGCAAAGTTTCTTACAGATTTCAGCGATGCTAGATCCAAGACTTTGTAATCAACATTAGAATTTCCTGTAGATTTTTCTACCAAATTACGTGCTTGGATGAGCTTTGTTTCATTTCTACTAGCAATTATTACTCTGGCTCCGAGATTTGCTAGTTTTTTGGCAGCTTCAAGACCAATTCCTGAACTTCCTCCAGTCACAATCGCCACTTTCCCGTTTAATTTGATGTTAGTGTCACACATTGTCAACTCGTTGGGTCGAGACTGATCCATGTACTGAAGAAGTTAAGGAAAATTAAGCCATCTGATGAATCAGTGGGGCTTTGTTGTCTCAAGGTCTCAAGGGACTGTCTCACGTAGCTATTTCCGCGTTGGTTTTCCTATCAGAACCAGTTACGTGTTTGTACATTCCTAATTAAATTACCCTATAACCATGTTCTTTTAATACGCGGAGGCCCACGGCCTTAGGTATAATGTGACAAAGAGCGAGTGCTTAGTGTTCTAGGCAGGTACTAAAATGTATGAACAAACACCCGGTGGGTCACCGAGTCGCAGACAGATGTGGCGGATCTGGAGAGGGAACGTAGGGCGTTGGCAGTCAGGAGAAACATGTTGATCCGAAGGTTTGCAAAGTGCACCAATAGTGTAAAGATTACACTTTTCCGGACATACCGCCAATCTTTCTATACTTGCAGCCTATGGATCGACTACACCCAAAGAGCTTACAGCGCCCTGCGTGTACAGTACAACAATGCGTTCAGGGCACTGATGGGGCTGCCACGTCATTGCAGCGCATCAGGCACGTCTGTTGAGGCGCGCACAGACGACTTTTACGCCTTCATGCGGAAGCGTGTCGTGTCCCTATTGAAGCGAGTTCGTGGCAGCCCCAACAGCCTCCTGCGTACTGTGGCTAGGGTAGAGAGGGTGGATGGCCCGATACTCCGCCACAGGACCAAAATTCAAGTCTTTCTCTACAGAGCGTGCAGCTCTAGCTAGCCTGAATGATTTGATGTTTGTTTGTATAATAATTTATTTGATGTTTAAAGGGGTTCACTCAACATAGTTTTGAGTCAATTGTCTACTAACACTATGGATGTATTTCCGAAATAAAATTATGATTATTATAATATTAATATAATATATCCTCACGCCTTCCCACAAGGGAAGGAGTAGGCAGAGATGTATAGGTAATACCCATACACCCACTTTCCGCCAGAGGTATATTAGGTGCCAACGTGACAGATGGCGAGTCCATCTACGTTACTCAAGCACAACTATACATACGCCTTTGAATTTCTTCTCAGACGTATGCAGTTTTCCTCTCGATGTTTTCCTTCACCGTCAAAGCTCGTGGTGTGACTAATCACTGTACTTAAGTTCAGAAAAACTCATTGGTACAGTCGGGATTCGAACTTGCGACCTTTGCCTCGCAAGTAACTGCTCGAACCACTCGGCCACCACGGTTTCGTTATGCCGTGGTGGAATCTTGCAACTGAATTTTAAATTAGTTTTCTTTAACCGATTTAATTATTTTAAGCACAAGCTTTTAATTTAATTGCGCTAAAAAGAAGAATAAAATATAACAATAGTAATAAAAAGAAGAATATACACATTAAATTATATTGAACCAATAAATATAGCTCATGTATTACACAATTTATTAAATGATATAAAAGCTTAGATCGATCGCGAGATTAAACTGTGTACGAACTAGTCTTGCTTGACATATTATAATCAAAGTTCTATAAAAATATTCCATAAAAGAAAATGTTTCCCATGAAATATGCAAATTTCATTAGCATTTTTAATTTCCAGTTACTACAATTAGTGGCACTCGGAGCCACTTGTCAAAATTGGAAGCTTAGTATCCAATTAAAATTATTCCTCATGCGTTTATTCAGATGCTCAATTGTTTTCAGGGATAGTTAAATGTTATGTAAAACCTTGTTGGTGAATAAATATTATTATTATTATTATTACATAGCTTAACGCCTTCACACAACGATACCCAAATGTCACCTTTCCTACCTACCTGCTACCTTGGCTACATGCAAGATAGGTAAAGGAAATGTCCCTATCCTAATGTTCCTTCTCAAACGTATGCAGATTTCTATTCAATGTTTCCTTTCACCGTAGAGCTTGAAGTGTGACAATAATCACACTGAACTTAAGTTCTGGAAAAACTTATAAATACAGTTGGGATTCGAACTTGCAATCTTTGTGTTGCAAGCGACACAATCCACCGGGCCACCAAGGCTCTATACGCTTTGATAGTTGTTTAAAAAGGGTACGAAACCCTCCGTTTTCTTTTAGGTGTGTACGTGGCGGTCGACGGTACTATGGAAATAGATTTTTTTTGGTTATTTCAATAATTGTAGCCATTACATGGATACTAGTAGATTGTATCAAAAGCAATTGATTTAATGCTTTCGAAGTCATATTATGTTAAATTATATGTATCACTATCCGGTACATTTGAACATATTTGTAGATATTTTTGGTCACTTGTAGCCACACCGTCGATCAAGAAATGAATCTCGTTTATTTGATCGCTTCAATATTTAGTTTCGGCTGCGTAACTGTAAGTATTTTATTTATTTATTTATATTTCATATTAGAACGGCCAATGCCACTTACACTAATATGTACACGCTTTCATACTGTCTTCTCACAGTACTCCAGACATACTAACAAGATATCTTTTTTATGTTTCACGACTAACTCTCGTTGAGGATCTGTTGTCGGGTAATTTTAGGCAGCAAAGCAAGCAGTAGCAGCAACATCAGCAGTCACGTTCAACATCGAAAGTAAGCCGCTTTAGGAAAATACCTTATTTAAAATAGTCACATTGTACATCGAATTATAGTTGTGCTTGGAAACGGCGATGGACTCGCCATCTGTTACGTTGGCACCTAAATATATATTTATTTATTTCTTAATTACTGCTCCATACACCATTCTAAGTGGAGGTCTGGACACCGCAATCACAGCAGGAAAACAACTGCAGTATTGAGGCTGGTGTATCACCACCTGAGTACAGATTCTGGTAAAATTCTGTACATATCGTAAGCAACTTGTGTCCATCGCTTTATTTCTCCCCACTACTATCCTTCAAGTTGTTAATGCAGGATTTGCCTGTGTCAGCACCCCTGGGAAGGAACGGCCATCCTTTTTTTTTTTTTATTATAGGAGTTTTGTCGCATAGTGACTATGTCACTCCGTGAGGACACCTGGATATAAAATAAAATCACTTAAAATCTACGCATATACAATTTTAACAAACACTTTATATTGTCAGTACTAGGGTTCGCCAAAGTGCTGTTACATAGACCCACATCCTGGGTACATCCAAACATAGTTCTTCTGACATCTTTGTTCTGGTCACATTCCATTAGGATGTGATATACATCGTCACAGACGTTACAAGTATTGCAATTTGGGGCCGTTCTTAAGGAGCTGTTTTTTTCTAATGCCTTTTGGACTACGCGCATATTATAACGACGATAATCCTTGCGGCAACTTCTTTTCACTTGTCTATCTATTGCACTGTATTCTGGAGTATGGATGGTTAATGTCTGTCTTTTTCTATAAGCTGGCAAGAGCGGTCACTTAGCATTCTATTCTTTGTTGTTATCATTCTATAGCTGGCATTCATAAAGCTGTCTCTGATAATATTGTATTTGACTTGGATGTGGTCCGGTTGTTCTTATTGTGTTAGGTCAGGTTGAGTTGATTGTGTTAATGGAGCCAAAGTATTGCTTCGCTCTAGATTGTATTCATTTTGATTTGCTAGAAGCGTGGTTTACTAATGATCTTGATAGATTTGTGGATATTATGTAGTCAAATCTTAAGGTTATGCGTAAAGGTCGGTGGTCCGAGCTAAATTAAAAAATTTTCAAGACTTCTATATTTGTAACTTTACAAAAAATTACTATTTTTTTGCTAAGTTCAGGGATTTTTTTTATCGAAATAGAATGACAATCATTTGCAAAAAAGACAACCCTTATCACTTAGGGGTATGAAAAATAGATGTTGGCCGATTCTCAGACCTACTGAATATGCATATAAAATTTCATACAAATCGGTCCAGCCGTTTCGGAGGCGTATGGGAACAAACATTGTGACACGAGAATTTTATATATAAGATCTATATAAGTAAATATGTCGTTGTCTAGTTACCATAACACAAGCATTGCTTACTTTGGGACTAAGTCAATTTGTGTGGAATTGTCCCAGGTATTTATTATTTATTTATATAGTCCTATTATTCTAGAGAGAACTGGCGCTTTAATTTCCCTACCTACCCCGTGAGCGACTCGGCATGATGATGATGACGATGATAATCATTTTAGCAGGCAGTAGTTCGTCAGCAAGGGGCCGAGGTGAAGTACTACAACCCCAATTACGTGTCCAACCTGCAGGCTTTCACGGCGCGTGTGACGAGACGGAGCCCCTATCTCACAAATATCACGGCTGACATCTTGCATCCCTGGAGTAATAACGTTACTGTAAGGAAAGAGCTACATGTTTTATTAATACATACCTACATACATATCATTACGCCAAGTCCGGCGGAGTAGTCAGAGAGAGTAGATTTTGAAGTGTACGAAGAGACAGAGGTCAAACGTTTGTAGGCCTTTTTCGGAAATAACATGCACGGAGGAGTATAACATTAGGCACAGTTAAAGTGTATGTGTAGACAGATAATATTATTTTCATAATAATGCTTAAAATACAAAAATATACAATCTACTAAGTCATTAGATACAGAGTGGCAAATAATATTATTCGTCTATAGGTTTAGATCTGGTTCTCTACTCTCTGCTCCGAGACGGTCTCGACGTTATGATATGTACGTATGTATGTAGTCTAAGAGAATGTCATAACATATATACCATCACATTATGCCAAGGCCCTTACAGGGTTAGAGCGCCAGAGGGAGTAAGATCACCGGTTCTCCTAGACTCTCTAGACCTCTTTGCGATACACTTTATCGATTAAGGAATACCGAACCAAAACAAACTAGTTTAAATACCAAAATAAAGATTTGTGGAATTGTTGTTGTTTATTCATACAAGCGCGGCTGATGAGTTTTTTTTCGAAATTAAGTTCAATTGTAATTTTCAGTTTAGAATAAAATACAACTTGATTGGTAACGATTTTGTTTGGAAGACAAAACTTTGCGATGCATTCAAGGTTAAATGGACGAAGAACTTTATGCAGAAACACATCCGGCCAGATTTCTTCTCATGCCCTTTGACTCAGGTAAGTACACGGCCGATCAAGCCCTTTGACTAGAGTAAGTAGGCATACAACCGATAAAGCCCTTTGACTAGAGTAAGTAGGCATACAACCGATAAAGCCCTTTGACTAGAGTAAGTAGGTCATCATCACAAATTTAAGAGCTGGGCTCTTGTCGGCGTCTCTGATGCAGTCCCCTCCATTCGCTTCTGTCCAGCGCAACCTCCTTGACCTCCTTATACGTCATGAGAGAAATTTTTTCCTTAATCTGACCCATGTATGTTACTCTTGGTCTTCCTCTTCCTCTCTTCCCCTCTACCTTTCCTTCTAAAATGTTTCTAAAGAAGCTATCATGTCGTATAAGGTGGCCTATCATCTTTCCTCTTCTATTCTCGACTGTTTCCAGCAGAATTCTTGTTTCTTTAACTCTTTTCAGCACGTCTTCGTTTGTCACCCTTTCCGTCCAGCTGATTTTTTCCATCCTTCTCCAGCACCACATTTCAAATGTGGTAAGTGCAAGTAAGTAGGTATACAACCGATAAAGCCCTTTGACTAGAGTAAGTAGGTATGCAACCGATAAAGCCCTTTGACTAGAGTAAGTAGGCATACAACCGATAAAGCCCTTTGACTAGAGTAAGTAGGTATACAACCGATAAAGCCCTTTGACTAGAGTAAGTAGGAATACAGCCGATAAAGCCCTTTGACTAGAGTAAGTAGGTATGCAACCGATAAGTCCCTTTGACTAGAGTAAGTAGGTATACAACCGATAAAGCCCTTTGGCTAGAGTAAGTACCTACACAATCGATCGAATCTGTAATCATAAATAATAATATATCCTCACGCCTTCCCACAAGGGTCCCCGAAGGGGTAGGCAGAGGTGTATAGGTAATACCCACACACCCACTTTCCGCCAGAGGTATATTAGGTGCCAACGTGACAGATGGCGAGTCCATCGCCGTTACTCACGCACGACTATACATACGCCTTTGAATTTCTTCTCAGACGTATGCAGGTTTCCTCTCGATGTTTTCCTTCACCGTAAAGCTCGTGGTGTGACTAATCACTGTACTTAAGTTCAGAAAAACTCATTGGTACAGTCGGGATTCGAACTGGATCATCTTAAATTTAAGAGCTGGGCTCTTGTAGGTGACACTGATGCAGTCCCTTCCAATTGCTTCTGTCCACTGCAACATCTTTGGCCTCCCTATACGTCATGAGATACACTTTATCTTTGTTTTGACTGGTGTATGCTAGTCTTCTCCTCTCTGCCTTTTCTTCTAAGATATTTCTAAAGAAGCTATCATGTATTATAAAATAACTAGCCTATGCCCACGGCTTCGCCCGCGTTGAGTTCGAAAAAGTAGCTTTGGAAATTTTCCAGCTAGAATCAAATTTTTCAGTATTAAAAAAAATTGCCTATGTCCTATTGCTAGGTATAAGCTATCACTATTTCAACTTTCAGACAAATCGGTTCAGTCGTTTTGCCGTGAAAGAACCACAAACATCCAAACTTACACATTTTTAATATTAGTAAGATGTCATCTTGTTATCTTTGGCGCGTTTGTTTTATTGTATCGTCTAGAGGATAACTTCTAGAAGCTAACTGGTCTATGTTTTGAGATATCCTGTCTCCTTAATTAAAATAATAAATCAGAATCAGCATTGTTATGACGATGGCGTGGCAATGCTGCTAGTCTTCTTGGCACGTTGCCTCGGGATACTGAGTAAATTATTTTATCTGTAAGTAGTTAGTTAATAACTGTCGTTTTGTAAAAACTGTTAATTATTATTATTGTAAATAAAGTGTATTAATTTCAGGGATGGCATGGCTTGTTCAATATAGAAATACCACCCAAGGACTTCCCATATCCTCTCCCCACGGCTGATACATATTTGATCTTATCGTTCCATCTGACTGACAATATGACGAGTATCATAGAAGTTGCGCTCAATCTACACCTTTCTTAAAGTACCGGATACAGGATCAGTGGCGAAGCTACCGGAGGGCCCCTCGGACTTGACTTACAAACTATAAATTGAACCTATAAAATTTTCCCCCACATTCGGGATATAAATAAACCGGATTCCAGAATTGTGACTTTAATAACGGCAATTTGTTCATTAATATAAGTTACGATTTGTATTTGGATTCTAATTTTAATATGTGGCCGTGGTGGCCGAGTAGTTTGAGCAGTTGCCTGCAACACAAAGATCGCAAGTTCGAATCCCGACTGTGCCAATGAGTTTTTTAATCTTAAGTACAGTGATTAGTCACACCACGAGCTTTACGGTGAAGGAAAACACCGAGAGGAAACTTACATACGTCTGAGAAGCAATTCAAAGGCGTATGAATAGTTGTGCTTGAGTAACGACGATGGACTCGCCATCTGTCACGTTGGCACCCACCTAATATACCTCTGGCGGAAAGTGGGTATGTGGGTATTACCTATACACCTCTGCCTACCCCTTCGGGGACCCTTGTGGAAGGCGTGAGGATGTGAGGATAATATTATTTTATTATATTATTTTAATATGGAGTCTACTATATAACGATGAAACTAAATTACGACGAATCTGGATTATGATAAATGTGGAGTACGTCGAATACGGAACAAACGATTTTAAATAGTTTAGTTGGGCCCTAGCTTATTTTGTGCCCCAGGGCATTTGGTTACTTAGCTACGCCAGTGTAAAGGTAAACTTACTCTCTGCCAACCCCGCTGGGGACTTGGCGTGATGATATGTATGTATGTATGTATATTTATATACATACAAAAGTTGTTTGCTTGATTCCTGCTATATAATAAGTTAAAAGAGTTTCTGTAAATGTATTAATGCTAATTACACATAAAAGTAGCAAAGGCGATCCCCAAGCCCCTTCGTCCCATAAATTGCTAGCACAGCAAGTCCATCCAATACACGGACACCTATGGTATTGCAATCAACGTTACGTCGTCATGATATGATATATACATATCACGTCGAATCTATCACGGCGTATAGTTCTCCCCTAGACTTACATACCTCTTTCGCTTCGTCCACATTCATCAGTCTCTTCATACATGCTCGTCGGTTTCGAGTACTCTTAACGTTCCCGTCCTTGAGAGTCCGATCTATATGATCCAGGTAGTTGGAACGTGGCCTTCCTCTGCCTCTTCTTGCACACACTTTTGCTTTGTATATCTGTTTCGTCAATCTTTCTTCACTCATCCTTTCTATGTGTCCAAACCAACGTAACATGCCTTTCTTCATCTTTACAATCACAACCTCATTCACCCTTACGATTCGTTCATTCATCAGTTTCTTCGTTCATGCTCGCCAAGTTCGAGTTTTAGAAGGAGTAATCTATCTATGAATATATGAGAAATAATCTATGGAAGGATCAAATAAAAAAATGGTATGGTCGTATGGTCGTTGTTGAGAAACGGCGGTGAGTCGCCGTCTGGCGCGTTGGCAACAAAAATATATCTCCGGCGAAAAGTGTGTGTGTGTACTACTACAGACCTTGGCTTTTCCCATCGGGGACTCTTGTGGGAAGGCATGGACATATGTATACAAATTAGATGACTTAAGAATATATGCCTATACACAGGCCTATACCCAGCAGGGTATAGGCCTCCCCGGTTCTACATCAGTGTTTTCGGTCTTGAGCCAGTCCCCACCTTATTCCCACTGCTGTGGGTGCAATACGAACATAATTTACCTCAAATTTATATTTGAATTCCTCTGTCTGTTCAGGATTTCAATTCTATAATTAACGCTATTAAGACATCACATGAGTGAAAATAAGTTTATATTTCATATCTGTTATTTAAGCATTTGTATTCCTTACAATTTGTATTCCTTACAATTTGTATTCCTTACAATTTGTATTCCTTACAATTTGTATTCCTTACAATTTCGGCTGCTCTCTCGGCCATGGCCACTAACACTGAGTTAGGAAACAGAGACACTGGCGCCGGAAACACGCTGGCGTCAATTATTCTTATCCCGGATGTACCTATAACTCTGAAAATGTAAAATTTTTGAACATAATTTTATGTAAATTGGTTGTACCCACAATTACTGCTAGACTCCCATGGGTCGCACAATGTTAACTATACATATGTACCTTCCTCTTGGACCCCTATTCTTTGGTGGTAACCGAATGAAAATCAGTTCAGTCATTTTGTTGCGAATGGACATTGTTTTACAATATATAGTGAAGCTGACCATTAACAGCATTTACTAACCAAAAGCTAACTAACTATATGTTTGTCATATGTATGTGTGTATGTAGTAATTAAAAATAAACTTCCTATCTTTCTTTCTTTTCTTGTCCAATATTGTTTCCTACTTAAGAGTGGTACAAGAAACACTTTCCAGTTCCATAATTGGCAGTTAGGTATCACACCAGTGTACATTTAGGAATATATAATATATTATTTATATATCTCGGATTAGGAGGGTGTTAGTACCTTAGCCTACCCCTTTCAGAGATTTTTATGAGAAGACGTGAAGACAATATGTTAGCAGTGAGCAGAAATATCGAGATAGTGGCAGAGGAACACCGTCCAACTACTGAGATCAAATCAATCGGACACTCAATGGTGGGAACGCCAAGAGAACTCAAAGACGGCGAACATGTATGAAGAGACCAATTTATGGCGACGAAACGAAAGAGGTATGTAAGTCTAAAGAGAACTGGTGCGCACCAGTTCTCTTAAGACTTACATACCCTCTCTGGCGTGATAATATAAATTAATGATACCAACCGTAACTGATCATCCACTACCGTCGCCCCAGCGCAAGTGCCTCCCGCGTGGTGCCCCGTAACAGCCACTTCACGAATTATACACTCTATATACTCATCTGGAGGAGATTTAGTCTTTTGTTGCTTCCTGCCTTTGAATTCTTTGCGAAGTCGATAATCCTTTGATCTGTAGGAAAATATACCGTAACGACTTCAAAATAGAGTTTATATGAATCAAAAGATCGTTGTATTTAGTATGCCTACGGCTAACGGTCTGCCGCATTGCACGAGGAATTCATCCCCATACCTGGGAAACAGACATCGTATTGCGCGGTTTCAATGGAGTTTCCTTCCCCGAGCATTGCGCATTGGAATGAACACCCCGGTGAGGTTTTTCAAAGAGAGTAAAGCATGGAGCTCTTCAAGTCGGGTGTAAAAAGATGGCTGCAGTGTCAGCAGCAATCTTTTCACACCGTTTTCTCGTGATTGATGCCCATGATGCTTACCACCAGGTGAATGGCATACTCGTTTGCTTTATTGGAATAAGGAAAAAAGTATGTACCTAGAAATGTTAATTAAATATTCGAAGTGAAAGTTAAGTACAAAGATTTGTCACACCGAGTTTTACGATGAAGGAAAACATCGAGATGAACCCTGCAAGCTGTTGAAGAGAATTTGAATTGACAGACGTATATATAGCTGTGTTTGCACATCATACAACTTTAAAAAAATATTTCAGGAAAGCATATAATAGGTGTGCATCTCTTGCAGCCCCTCTGGGGACCCTTGTGGGAAGGTGTGAATTTAAATGTTAAAAGGGTCTAAAAAAATCATTTTCTCACAGGTGTTTTCTGGTAAGTTCCAACTGGTCTTCTCTTGAGTAATTCCAAAATGCCAAGCAACGTTCCGGACGAGGCCAGTGTATCCTGGCTCCGAGGCTTCGGAACGGCATTGATGCTATCAGCTGCTCAGCTCTACGGACTGCTATAAAGAATTTCGAAATTGATTGGCCCAGTGTTACATATTTTACATTATTGGATTTCACTGGTAGATAATAATAATAACACCTTGGGACAATTCCACACAAATTTACTTAGTCCCAAATTTATATTAATATTAATATTAATAACTAGACTACTATATATTAACTTATGTAGATATATATATATATATATATATATATATATATATACATAAACAGATAGTTTTTTTCTGGAATAGAACACGTTTCCTTATGTGTTAATCTTTTTTTTTTCTATACAACTAGAGTGGCAAACAAGCATACGGCCTACCTGATGGAAAACGGTTACCGCAGCCTATTTACGCTTGCAATACCGAAGTATCACTTGCGCGTTGCCACTCTGTGTTCGGAGAGTTATACTGTGTTGGCCGCACAATGGGACTAATCCCTCTGCTGCCAACACAATATAACAATCCTCCCCCGTCCCCAAGGAGCTCATTACTGGAAACCTTATTCACCGCGTAGGAACACAACACAAAAAATTGTGTTATTTGGCTACGGACTTTACAGAAGGGTGGAGTTCCTGCCCCAGTCGGGCAGCTCCAAATTCGAACGGGAAACCCGTTATGCCCTACCTCTCTTATCTTTTTGCTAAATTTCATCTAATTCTGTTCTGCCGTGATTAAGTAACAAAGGTCCTCACAAAATAGATAGGATAGGATTCAGTCTCTCCTTGGGCATACATTGTTTGTCAGGGCTCAAAAATCGATACGAAGCGAATATTTTTTTTTATTGATCTGACAAATGTCAATGTCAAACCACGTACCTCTTGTCATACACCTGACATCCCAAGACTGGGATAAGTAATTGACATCCACAATTGGCGGCACGGCAGTGCTCACGGCTGACAAGTTGACACTGCCCCTGCTCCGTGGCTGGACACAAGAAGCTAGGAACATGAACCCTTCTTTCTTTGTTTCATTATGGTAGGGGAACGTCTCGCGATATACCTTTGGAAGAGAACATATATACACATATCAGAATAAAGGAAACATTAGGAATATAAATTACTTACTTATATACCTTATATACTTACTTATATACCTAAACTCCTTTGGGAAGCCTTGTGGGAAGGCGTGAAGATATATTTTATGCTTGTAAGGGGGCAATCATAAGTCGACTCATCGTAAAAACAAAACACTACTTGGAGCAGTGCTAATGTAAATATAATAAAGAGGCAGAATTTGTTTGTCTGAACGCACTAATCCGAAGAACTTGGTGAATACTTGCGTTAGATAGGCTGTATATTGAGGAAGGCTCTATGCTATATATCATCATTCTACTACCCAAAGTATCGTATACATACATACATATATATCATCACGCCGAGTCCCTAACGGGGTAGGTGGAGAGAATTAAAGCGCCGGTTCTCTCTAGACTTACATACCTCTTTCGCTCTCGCTTCGTCCACATTAATCAGTCTCTTCATACATGCTCGCCGGTTTCGAATTACGTGTAATATAATTTAAAACTGATGAAACCGCGGGGCTCAGCTGGTAATTTTTTTTTTTCACGTTCTGTAATTTTGTTTAGAACTTTGGAGAAATGTTTACCTTCTGCTTATAATTTGAGAGATCTCTTAGCAGCCTTTCGCTGGCGGTACCCATTGAGAAGAGCATGAGAGCAGAAGGGTACTGATACTCTACTCCTGCTACTGGAGGAAAGGAAAGCAGACCTGCAATTGAATTAAAAATATTATGAAGATCAGTTACGAAGAAGGTATTTTGTTTACCAGTTTTAAGAGAGCCGAATCGAGAGCCGGGAGAGGATTAAAAGACTGTACCAATGAGTTTTACATACCTATGCCTACTCCTTGGGGTAGGCGTGAAAATATAATTGTTCATACCAGCGTTTTTCCAAGCGTAGTTCCAAATTGTACTAGCTGAGAAGATCTTGGCGAGAGTGATGCTAATCGGCTTCTTGATGCTCACATACAGTGGAAGATTCATATGGTCGTGGAGGTTTTGACCAACGTAGTCATTTTCCAATACTGGTTGTATTTTTAGTCTGAAACACTTTAGGGTATACGCGTGGATACGTCGTAGCCAAGAAGCTCTACACTTGAAACGTGAAATGAATCTATTCATTGACGATAACTACGGCTTGCCTGTGAGGACACTTCGTAAAACTGTACCGTTACAGCAGTTTTTTTTACGAAAATAAGGTTATAATTAAAACACGTATTTGCAACTGCACCATTTTCAACGACACCATAACACTAGATGTGCCCTGCGGATTCGCCCGCGTAAATTTGACCTCATTGTTAGTTTAACTAAAACATATCCTATTTCTTATATCCCCACGCCTTCCCACAAGGATCCCCGAAGGGATAGGCATATTATGTACTATTGCTTATACCAGAGATTCCAAGTAAGATTACCGTTTCATTAAAGCTCTTGGTCCAACTCCAGATAGCATGAGTAATTGGGGGGTCTTCACAGCCCCTGCTGATATAAGAACCTCTTTGTTTATGAATATATTATCCAGCTGTCGATGGCGCTGTAGTATGTATACAGACGAAGCTCTTTTGTCTTCGAAACGAATCTGCGGGGCCATTAAAAAGGTTGGGTTGCTTCTTCTTCTTCTTTTAGCTTAATCGCCGTATAGCCAATATAAAAAAAATACCTCTTGGTGTAACCCTTTCATAAAGTGAGTGAAAAATATCCATTAAGTGACATCTCACTTCTTCCCAAAAATGCTTGTCACTAATTAATTGCCGTTTCATTGAATATGTGGTAGCGAAAGGTTTAAAACCTAACGAGCTTAACAAACTGAGCTTAGTACCTAAGATTCTTCAAGTTTCTTCACCTTCCTCTAGAAGAGTATTCGAGAAGGCATGCACGTGCTATGAAACCTGCTTTGACTGAGAAGATATGATGATAGACAACATTGTCACCTGAATATATCTCTGGAGTAAAATTAGGTCGATAAAAATTTGGGTATACACGTGAATATTCTTCTGAAGAATTACGAAGGGATTTTTAAGAAATTGTGGAAGAATCTGTGGGTATTTTGTTCGGTTGGTTGGTGTATGTGAAACACTTACGGAAACAGCGTTGGTTTTGAGCAACACATGTAAATTCTTTCTCGTCATAGCTGGTTTTAAATAAGCATCAAAAGTTGAATGTCTCATGCCATTTTTAACGGTAGCAGTTGCTCTCCTAAATACTATGTTGCTGCCTTCCGTCATGTTGGAGGCTTGCCTGAATGCGTTCATAAGTTCGTTGTTTTCCTCTATGCGTTTCAGTTTCATTGGTGCCTAAAATAATGCTAATAAAAGTCATGAAATACTGGTATTAACAATTTAATGTCAACCAGGAAACAATCTGATATAGAAACGAGCGACTAATAAAGATACTGATGTAATTTTTGTAATGTTTTCGATCAGCGTAATTTTTTATTCGGTTTGACAACGCGCAAGCAGCTGTCCCCTCTTTGCAAGCGTCCGTAGGCAATGGTAACAGCTGCTTACCATCAAACAGTTAGCCCCCTTTTTGGTATAAAACCGAATTGAATCTTTAATACATATGAAGAGACCGAACAAAAAGTTTCGAGAGAATTCAATACCTACCTGTGATGGACTGAATGTGGTGATATGTATGAACATTTAGATAATTGTGTACGTATTAAATCTATGTCAAATAAATTAGTACAATATCACCTTAGATCCGGGACAAAAGCCGCCTGCTGAACAGTGCTCTGAGTCAAACTCACTAAACTCAGTGCCAAAGGCTTTAATAAAGTACGGCTTCAGATCTTTAAAGGTCCAATCTTTGAAGCCCAGGTCAGCCCATCTGTCGTAATCCTCTGGCAGACCGAAACCGTGTAGGAGGAAGTTGATCTGACCGGAGCCGCCTAGACCTTTGCCTCGAGGTAATATGGGTGACTGCAAAAAAGGTTTTTTACGTTGGTGTGACGGCGTGAAGATTCAATTAATTTATGTTCTGTGCATTCAGTTCATACGGGAACATAAGTAAGATTACTACTAAGTCTGAGGAGAGACTTTGCCTTCCTGTATGTGTTCTACCGCTTGTATAACGGGAAGTGTTCTGCAGAATTGTTCAACATGATGCCCACTTCCGCATTCTACCACCGCACCTCTCGCCATCAACGGGGAATTCATACCCATACCTTAAAAGTCTAGCACTGCGCGGGTCCAAAGGAAAAGATTCCTGCAGGGTTGGCAACGCGCGAGTGATACCCCTGTGTTGCAAGCGTCCATAGGCGGCGCTAACCATTTAACATCAGGCGGACCGCATGCTGGTTTGCCACCCACGTGATATAAAAAGAGAAAAAGATTTGTTAGATTAATCTCCCCAGTTTTCCATGGCGTTGCCACTTTAACAGCAAAATACATCTCAAGGCAGGAAAGGCTTTTCAAACCCATCCTTCTGGGAAGGCGTGAAGAACCAGAATAAAAATAAAACATATTGATTGTGGCTTAATTCTTCTAAGTCCTTCACGGCTCTACATAACCTCACCTGGTCCCACAGACCGAAAGATGAGAATCTTTGCGCCTCAGCTCGCACAGACCAGTCGTCAGGTCCCTGTTGAGACGCCGTGGGCATCAGAGGTATCTTGCTGAAGTATCCCATACGATCGCCTGCTTCAATGAGCAGTACTTGTGTTTTAGGGTCCTCTGAGAGACGAGATGCTAGAACACAGCCGGCTGTACCGGCTCCCACTGCAAGCAGTATTTCCACTACACTTAATATGATGGTGGGATTAAATTCAAAGACCTACACAGATACAAATATAAACACATCAACACGCCGAGACCCTCACCAGTTCCAGCGCCAGTTCTCTCTAGAATTACAGACCTCTTTCACTTCATCCACAAAATCACATTGCTTCATTCAGACTTATGTAACTTAACTACCTTCCTAGATATACTAGGATAATACCTAGTATATCTAGGAAGGTAGTTAGACCTCACTTAAGTACCTAAGTTAGGACGCCTACGCACTCTAGAACCTGGCTGGTAAGCACCAGCTCGACTATGTGCTCAGTGAAGCATCCATGATAATAGATTTATATTCTAAAGCTTACTATAGTAGACCCAGAAATAGGTAATATGAAACATTTCTTGCGCCTATAAGAAATATTAAAGCAACAAATTTCACTATTGTTTCTTTGATTAATATTTTAGGCAGGCTAATCCTTTCCGGTTATTTATTCAATGAGTTTTTATGAAGCCCTGGTATTGCTACGGTTTTGTATCTTTTTTAATATCCACCCCTCGCGATCGAGTGCTACTTCCTAATTTGTTCAGTTGCATGTCCTCTTCGTCGCTCCATCTTTTTGGTCTTTTACGTCAGCGCGACACATTCTGTCTATGGTATTTGGCCAACAACTCGTCTGGCATCACTCTGGCATGTACCAACCAGACGTGCCCAGCCCAGTCCTAATAACACACTTACCAATAATATAATCGTAGCGCTTCGCAGGCTTCATAACCAAACTCGGATACACATTGCAGTATTTTTCATACACCACATAAGACACGCAAGCGATTATCAATCCGAAAAGATATGAATATATAGCCATTATGGTTTAGGAAACGATATCCCGTTCATGGCGTCCCGAACAAAATTGCGCTATGTGATTTAACATTAAGTAGCTAGGTATATTTTAAGCTAATTGAATTAGAACGGGGTCGCAAACCTTTCTTTTTGCCAACAAATCGTATATTTTCTGTGCGATAAATTAATACAAACTGAAATAAGAGTCGTTTCAGGAATTGCCTTATTATGGAGTTATGTGAATTTGTAGAGATTTCACAAATGTTGTGTGGAAGTTCTAAGGTAAGGACGCCCTACTCCTTCTGCGGACGCCGTGAACTGTGATCTACTTAGCGTGAACTAAAAATTATGCGAATAAATGTATGCTAGATCTATGTGCTGTACAATATTTGAAATAACGAGCAGATCTTTAAAATTCCCTGGCAGCTGCTAGATATAATTATATACCTACTTAGGTACTCTTCTACCTACTTCGTGCCTTAAATAAAAAAAAACGAATTTGTCGATTTAAATGTTAATTAAAAATGTTTACAGCCTCACTGTGCAGACATAAGACGATTAACATCATTCTACTCTATGGCCAGTAAATCAATAAGCTCTTTTGTATTGATAAGGTACCTTTAATTAGGTCTAGTCTAGACGGTATGTTCTGTTGTATATCTATAATTATAAGTACCTACTGCTTAGAATATTGTAAATCTATAAATATTAATTATAAATAAGAAAAATTATTATAAATATTGCTTAGAATCGCGATATCTCAGGAATGCTAACTCTAAGGAAAAAAATCATGAAGACCATTTTTCATCAATGAGGACTTTTAAAACTTTATTTGTAATGGTAAACCCCAGCTCTCCAATAATATTTAGCTTTATGGAATTTTTTGTTATTTTAAATGTCTATATTGACCGGACGACTAGTAGTAATTCAAAGTACTGCTTAAGTTTTTTCAGAAAGGTATGTGATGTTAGTTTTGAGTAAATAACACAACAATATTGTGTATTGTAACTTTATTACAGCTTTCAATAATGCATACATATTACAGTAATATACTTGTTGCATTATTCAACAATTTATGTATTTTCCTTAATTCTATAAGTAATGTAAAATTTGTGTTGTTAAACAAGTTTTTTTTTTAGTTTATTATTTGAGTAATACTAATGCTGTCACACTAGCAGTTAGTAGCCAGTGGCCATAATACACGTCGATTGCATTAAAACACCCTAAAAGAAAAACACAAAAAGAAAACAAGGCAATTCTATTTACGTTCTTCTATGTCCACTGTTCTCTTTACTCAGTAACAACAGATCAAGAATACATTTATTGTGAACAAAAGATATTTATTCTGTTATTTTTTGTTTTCTGTCACTTCTCATGGCAATTGTTACAACTCAATATCTCCACCATCTTCGATCATCTCCCCAGTAGCAGGAACCATAACTGGTACCTCAATTACTTGCTTCCGGCCCTTGGCGTCAATCACCTGGATGGTTTCAGGCTCCACTTCCATGTCCATATTCTCTTCAGCTTGCCTTTGTCTGAGGCCAGCAGCAGGGGATCTGAAGTAAAAGTTTTATTCATAGAATTTATGTCAAAGTTACCCACGGTGGACAAGTGGTTCAAGTTAATATAATTGCCTGCAACACAAATATTGCAAGTTTGAATCCTGTCAGTACCCATGAGTTTTCTGAACTTTAATACAGACATTAGTCACACTGTGCAAGCTTTGCAGTGAACAGATCAAGATCAAATCAATCATCAAGAGGAAAACTTCTTGAGTAACTGTCCTACATACTTTTGCCAACCCTTTCAGTAAGCCTGGTAGGAAGGTGACGAGATATATATAACTTTGTGAATTAATTTTAAACTGATGATATTGGTCTAGAAGGGTCTACTCACAAATTTGTTAAATAATAAGTAATAAGTGATCAATTTTAATTTTGATTAATGGGTGATGAAAATGCGTAAACCATCTAACAAGGTTCTTAGCTATGATAAATAAATCCCCGTGCTTACCATGCCTCATGCTAGGCCTAATAGTAACTTTGATATACAAATATTAATACTCAATGCAGCTAACAAGACAAAGAGGAATATGTCACATGTGGTAATTCAATGCCCATTCTACAAATTGCACTATATTTTAACCGCAAACATTTGGGGGTCAAAGTTTTATCAAAATATGAATGGTGAACTTTAGTGGTGTGTTGTGTGGTATCTAATTGTATTACGAATGTATGCTTTACGCCCATACAAGCTTTGCTTTATTTAGGACTCATTTACATACTATAGGAATTGTTACCAGTTTATTTCATTATATATTGTTAAGGGGTACTCTTGACCTGGCATTTTTTCAAGACGTCCCTAATTTGGTCTAGAAACGTCGGCCTAGGTCTACCCCTTCCAACACTTTCATTCATCATATTACCAAAGAGCATGTATGAAGAGAATAATGAAAGTGGACGAAGCAAAAGAAGTATGTAAGGATCGTAGCAAGTGGAAAGAAGTGGTCTCTGCCTACCCTTATGGGAAAGAGGCGTGATTATATGTATGTATGTATATTGTTAAGATTATAGTTAGTATAACAATAAAACAGAACTTACTTGATAAGTGAAATGTCTCTCTGTACTTCCCTAACATCCCGTTGCCATTCCACCTCCCGTCCCTTCCGTAATCTCTGCATGATGAAGTTGTTGGACCTCCTTTGCCTGATTTCCTCAACCTTTTTCATCGCCTCTATGGTTTTGGTCCACAACTCTCGACTGTACTTCACGGGAGCGTGACGGCGCTTCTCAAACTCGAATGATGGATCAATTGCCAATTCCTTGCCCGCTGTCTTACGGTAAGCTTTAGTCCATTTTGTTTTACGTGGGTTCTTCTTCTTCTTAAACGCTGCGTGACATTTTGATCGACAAAATCTGAAAATCTATGTTTTTGGTTAGTTTCAGACATATTCGTATTATCATTACAATTTGACAAATAAATGTGAAATGTGGTGATACCTTGCAATCGTTCCTGACGAATTGGATGCCATGGCCAGGATATATCCTGGATGAGCAGAAATAACAAGTTTCTATACGCATTTTTTACACGTGCTGCGCGTTATTTGACAGCACGTCAGAAAAGAATACGAAAATATTATTTGTTTGGTTGGTTTATTCACTTGTCATTCTAACTGTCATGCATTTGTTGTTTTCTTTTTTAATATTTGATGACCTGGATACTAGACGTTGAGGCACATAATTTAAGAAATATTTTTGCTCTACTATGCATCCAGGCAACAAATTTTGTTCTAGTCATATCATACATTTACTATACTTGTAATACTGAACAATTTCTGTTAAAATAATATTCTAAACATAGAATGGTAATTTACTCGCTACTAGTGGTTAAAATCTTATGAGTTTCTCTATAAGCGTATTGCAAACATATAAAGTTACAAGATTTTCATATTATTATTGTGGCGGCAAATAAGTACAGGTAATTTTTAGGGTTAAATTCGTCGGTCTTTTGTGTGCCATCTCAGTATTATATTGCACAGTAGGGTCGAACTAAACATATTTTACAAATGCGAGCATAAATACAATATTGTTTAGTGTTTTCAGATAGCTTATGAATTATGCATACTTATTGATTGTGCTGGTTTTATGCGTATATTCCTGTAGTTGATAACTGGTTTTATTGATTTTAATGGTGTATACAGGAACTTTCTAGAATGTAAATTCTAGTGGTAGATAATATAAACTTTGTTGGATATTAACTACATGATTGGTCTTAATACTGTAAAAGACATGAGAGTTGCAGAGGGTGATCTGAAAGGGGTTTTTAGTGAAAACACATAGTGTCTTCCTCAGGATGCTCAAATGCTGTTTAAATGTTTGGTTCAGTTGAAGAGCCGTGTAGTTCGAATAGTTTCGAGTAGTAAAAAGTTCAAACCCCGACTGTATCAATGAGTTATTCTGAACTAAAGTACCAACAGTGATTCGTCACACCACGAGCTTCACGGTGAAGGAAACATCGAGAGGAAACCTGCATACGTCTGAGTAGCAATTCAAAGGTGTATGTTTAGTCTTGCTTGAGCAACGGCGATGGACTCGCCAACTGTCACATTAGCACATAAAATATATCTCTAGCGGAAAGCGAGTGTGTGGGTACTATCTATACACCTCTGCCTACCTCTTCAGGAGCCTTAAGGGAAGGCGTGAGGATATAAAAGAAAAGAAAATTACGAGAACATCTACATCGCTAGCAATGACTACATGTTTGCTCAGTTGCATGTTTGAAAGGTAATTTACAAAAAAAAAATGGTTGCCTGTAAAGTCGGTTTTACGGGCGAAGATTTTACGTGACAACGTCTTTTTCTCGGTAGAATATTTATTGATATGAATATAATTAAATTGCACAATAGGAACAAGGAATTGAATGAAAATAAGAATTGCACAAATTTTAACTATAGAAATATATTTTGTTTTCGGTGACTCATCGTAACGTTACCGGGCGTTACACTTTTTCATAAGTGACTCCCAGCCGCAACCTAATTTAAGACGTTGTCACGTCAAAATTAGCCAATTGGGTCGACGTTCAAGATCAGCATCTAAACGTGATGTAAACACAGATATTGAGATGACAATAACGAAGGATTTATGGCAAATTGTAATGGTAATGAGATCTTGCCGGTGGTCTGTAGGTACTTTACGCCTCCTTGTGTGGTAATGATTAGAGGTGGGAAACGTAGCGAAATGCCGAATGCATTCGGCATCAATATTGTTACGGAATTACAGCGACTTTTAGTAACAGAAGAATTCTATTGTTAGCCATTATCTACCTCGATTTGATTGTAGCATCAGAAGGAGGTAACCGCTTACCATCAGGTGGCCAGTGGTAGAAAAAAAGGCTGCAATAAAATTATCATAATAAATAACAGCTGAACATCTCGCAAGTATCTAACAGATTATTCATTTACTAGTAATTGTAAGTATGTACCTAAACTTGTCAGTAAGTACTAAGTAACTAAACACAGTCAGAGACAGACACACAAAAAAAAATACAAATAATTATTTCCGACAGGGAACGAATCGGCGTCTATTAACAGAGGGCTAACTGCTATGCATACGGCCATCCTAAGTGGTAGATCGGCTACCAACAGTGGCGAGCCGACGCACTGACATACATAATAAAATGTTACAATCGCCCTAGTGGCTGGAGGTTCTTGCTCTCGCCATTGTGCGGTTAAGCAGCAAAAGTTGACAGAACTCCGGCTGAGCAAGAAACCTGAAATAAAATGACTATGAATGACTAGCATTTCCTACTTAAAGTTTGTTCCAATCTCACAGAAAAACTACTGAACGAAATTAGTTAAAATTAACATAAACGGATTATGAGCTGGATTAAAACATAGCATATTTTTTACATACATACATAACCACGCTTCTTTCCCGTAAGGGTAGGCGGAGACCACTTCTTTCCACTTGCTACGATTCTTACATACTTCTTTCGCTTCGTCCCCTTTCATTATTCTCTTCATTCATGCTCTTCGGTTCAGGATACTCTTGACCTGGCCTTTTTTCAAGACGTCCCTAATTTGGTCTCGAATATTTTTTATGCTAGAAAAATACCTATTTTACGCAAGTGAATCTGCGGGGCACGGCCAGTACGTCGAATAGTGTTGTAGTTCGGCAACATTCACGCCCTCGGCCGGATTTCGGTGAGCCGAATGTGAATTCAATCTCAGGTAATGATGTTCGTGATTAGATTGCCCGCGACCGCATTATATCGCGTGAGGTACGTTCATACCGTTTTGTGAATATTTATTGGTGCCATTAGACCAAAATTGATTTTTAAATATTCACTGGTAACGTGTTAAGAGTTATTGCACATCATTTAGATGTTTTATTTTCCGTAGGTGAGGAATGCTAACCATGTATTAGTTGCGTGATAATATGTGTGCATTTTATGAGGATAGGCCTTCGGGTATTCTTTATGGACTTTGAAAATAGTTCATAAACAACTCAGATAGTAATTTATATTAGTTTAAAAGTCATACTTACTAGTGGTACTCGCTACGTAAATGAATTGTTAATGTTAAATAACAAAAAAACCTGCTTGCCACATTGTTATACACATTACATCGAAGACAGAGGTAGCATGAATTTATCATAAGCGTTCCCTTAAAAGAAATTGCGGCGCAACGATGTTAGATCAAATCCGTAATTAAGAGATTCGCAAAGCAACTGGCGTGATTGTAAAGACGAAGAAAGGCACGTGACGGTTTGGACATAATATAGAAAGGATGACTGAAAATAGGGACGAAACGTTCTTGAACCTTTTCTCACACACATTTTCGCATTGTACGAAGATATACCGCCGTAAAAAGCCGTGGTGGCCGAGTGGTTCGAGCAGTTGCCTGCGACGCAAAGGTCGCAAGTTCGAATCCCGACTGTACCAATGAGTTTTTCTGAACTTAAGTACAGTGATTAGACACACCACGAGCTTTACGGTGAAGGAAAACATCGAGAGGAAACCTGCATACGTCTGAGAAGAAATTCAAAGGCGTATGTATAGTCGTGCTGGAGTAACGGCGATGAACTCGCCATCTGTCACGATGGCACCTAATATACCTCCGGCGGAAAGTGGGTGTGTGGGTATTACCTATACTCTGCCTACCCCTTCGGGGATCCTTGTGGGAAGGCGTGAGGATATATTATATTATTATATTGTATACAATACGAAAATGTGTGTGAGAAAAGGCAGAAGAAGACCATGTTCCAACTATCTAGATCAAATCGACGACAGTGAGCATGTAGATTTGAAGAGATTGATTAATGTGGACTGGAAGCCTAGTGAGAACTGGTGCTATACCGTCTCTGCCTACCCCGAGAGGGTCTCATCGTGTGGAAATGTATTTAGGACGCGAAGAATGTTAGAGAAAAAGACGTTAGGACGATTCTAACAATAGTCGCAGGAAATATGGCGTATTATTGAGTCATCTGGGAAGGGTGATTTTGGGATATTCTGAGGGCACGTAATAATTATCGCAAAATATGAATTAATCTGAAGAATGCAGCCAAATAACCCTCACTCTTGATGATGAAGGATAATGATTTCTAAGTAGTATATCTTCATGCCTTCAAGTGTCAAACAAAGAGCAGGCAGAGGTGTTCTATTGGCTTTACTTGTTGTTATAATACTGCGGTCGGAATCTGTAGATTACTTAATTAAACAATTTAGCCGCATGGGCTATTTTTTTATATTTAGTTTGATAAGATAAGATGGCTCAAGATAGTGGTTTGAGTCACTAAATATACAGCGAGATTAGTATTCTATCCTATCATAAGTGATCTGATTTAATAAAGGTTTCTTCACAACTTTTATGGGCAGTGCGCTGGCGTTTAACAAGAAAAATATATAGCGACCTCCTCTGAAGAATGCAATTTTATACAGTTCTCACAATTGCATTTAACACATCATTCCAATTCCCGACGCGACGTATGCAAATGCATCGGTCGAGACGTGATTTTTTCGCCACGTCGTGGTGTTGCACATGCAAAAAAAATCACGATGCGCTGTCAACATTGATGTACGAGGTGACATGTTGTTTGCGGCGTGCGGTGAATATGAAATGCCTTATCGTTCGCCTTGAGGGCTGCGGTCAGTGGCGAAAAGTACCTTTCTTTTTTAGGGATTTTTCAATCAACGTTTCGGCCTGTTAAGCGCGTTGACACTTGGCAGAATAACAAGTTACGGGATTTTCGTTTTGGAATTTCATGCTGGGTGATCACGCTTATTTTTATAATGAGTATTTAATTATAATCAACTCGTTGTGCCCCCCGATTTCGCCTGAGTTGAAGTGATAATTATATATAATAATAATAATGTCCTCACGCCTGCCCACAAGGGTCTCCGAAGGGGTAGGCAGAGGTGTATTGGTAGTACTCACACACCCACTCAGAAAAAATGTAGGGCAGTTGCTAAAACATGTGATAGGCCAAAATGAAAGAAAGCTAATAAATAAATAAAAAAAGAAAGGAAAACAAAGTAGATATTTTTTTAATTTATTTTGCATAAAATATCTGCTGTAACGGTAAAGTATATTTATGTTGAATCTTCTTGTTGGTAAGGACATATAAAATAGATGAGTGAAGAAAGATTGACGAAGATAATACAAAGCGAAAATGTGTGCAAGACGAGACAGAGGAAGACCACGTTCCAATTTCTTTAGCACAAATCGATCGGACACAAAAGGAAGGAAACGTCAAGAGTACTCGAAACCGGCGGGCATGTATGAAGCGACTGATGAATAATTTTATGGTTCCATAACCAGACCATCTAACGCAAATATATTCCACGTTACCTCACGGGAATATACCTTCCCAAACTTCTAAAACGCTGTTTAAAATTCTACATTTAACTATGCAGAACTTCATGAGACTGTTGTTCGCATATTTAAAAAAAACCAAGTGATTTAAGCTGAACTTTCACGAAATGTAAATTGATTTAAATTTCCAATCGATTGAACGATTTCTCGTCACGTTCTTGTTTTTCTTCTTCTTGTGGCGTTTGAACTTGTCTGACTTTGACAATTCACTCCAAAGCTCGACTTATAAAGTTCGATAGCAGGCATATTTAACCTTTGTTAGGTTAGTTAACGTTAACTAGGTTATCTTCACGTCTTCCCAAAAGGGTCCGCGAATGATTAAGGGTATATTAGCACCTACATTTCGCCGGAGATATATTTAGATGCCAATGTGATCAATTGGAGAGTCAAACGTTGCTTCCCTAGCACGAATGTATACATCTTTGAATTGCTTCTCAGACGTATGCAGGTTGCTTCTGCATGTTTTCCTTCGCCGTAATGCTTATGTTGTGACTTATTTTGTACTTAAGTTCAGCAAGTAAAGTAAAGTCATTGGCACAGTCGGGATTCGAACTTGCGATCTTTGTGTCGCAGGCCACCTCGGGCACAGTAATTTATGTATAATAAAATTATAACGATTGTTGATCAAGTAAAGTCACTGACCACACACAACACGCTAATGCGATTGATATCACGTACAGGTCGTCTAGACAATTGTTCAACTGTCCCCACACAAACCGAGGTAAATACGCCTTGCTTAAATACTCGTTGTTTATTAGCACATAAACAAGATGGTGGTCTAACAGCTGATTGACGTGCGTGCATGACAATTACTCGCACAGATAAATATTTATTTTATTGTATTAAACCTTCCCGAACGTGTTCAGGTGAACGACTCAGATATTGCTATCTGTCTTAATACTACCTAAGATTTTATTTACAACACACAAATTTAGTTAGTTTAGGTAGTAGTATTTTATGACAAAGCATGTGCTGATAACTTTTCTTTTTGTATGACGAAGCCTGTGGCGAATACGTTTTATGTTCAACCGACGAAACCTGCGACGTGGATAAAATTTTTGGATTTTATTCTAAATATGTTCTTGTTGTAATTAATAACATATTAAAAATTTTTACTAGCTGTGCCCGCGACCTCGTCCGCGTGGAATTTAACAGAAAAAATATTGTTCAGTTTCTAAAATTAAAGTAGCCTAAGTTACTCCATTTTATATCTGCTATCTGCCAGTAAAAGTCCCGTCAAATCAGTCCAGCCGTTTCAGAGATTAGCCGGAACAAACAGACAAACAGACAGACAGACAGACAGAAAAAAAAATATATATATTGCTATATGTACCGTGTATACGTCCATATGCAGTTATTAAAAAGCGGTCATTTTAATATTACAAACAGACACTCCAATTTTATTTATTTGTAAAGATACCAACAATTACAATAATTTTAAGTCTACCTTTTACTTTAAATTATTAACGGTATGAAATGAAATGACAGCGAAAACGAGTCATTCGGAGGAGACGAGGAGAGTTTCCTTCACCGTTATTTTTTACTTTTTCTTGTCTATACGACTTCTCACAGGCCGCTTCAACACTTAACAATGTTTAAAGTACTTCAATCGCCCCTATGGCTCAGCTAATAACCATCTCATTACACATAGTTGGCATTGAGAGCGCAACTAAAGGCAGAATAGTACTACCACGTCGAAAGTGGCGGGTACAGGCGAGTAGCGGTCACACCTGAATCACTAAGCGTATGCTTTGCTTCCTAGTGGCCTATGATAGCCTGGTACCTAATTGGGGCGATATCATCCATCTGAGTGGCTGGAACATAATGGACCTCGTTATCTTAACAGCCATGTGTTTTCGCAGCATTGCGATAGTTTTTTTTATAGATATGCGAGCGTGAAAATCATATATTACAATTTCTGGCAATACTTATACATACTTACTTATACAGTACAATACTTATACAGTGTATTCTATTTATAACATAATTATAAATAGAATACACTGTGATTTTTAAATAGCAATTTTGACCAAAAATATTTTATTTGTTGTGTCGCATTATAAATACCCACTTTAGGAAACATTCGCATGCCAGTATTATGTGGCCGAAGGCGCAATTCAATCTCTATATACATTTAAACATCATATTAAATAAATAATAAAAAAAAAGATCACATTATGTAATTAACCGTATTCTGGCGAATCTATTATTTAATTTAATAGTTATTGGAGTATAAGGATTTTATCAATGTCTCATGATTGTGAATGCATTATTGCCAAATACTTACTTACTTACATACCTCTTAAGCTTCGACCACATTAATTAGTCTCTTCATACATGCCGGTTTCGAGTACTCTTAGACTTCCTTCATTGTGTGTCCGATCGATTTGATCCAGGTAGTTGGGGCGTGGCCTTCCTCTGCCTCTTCTTGCACACACTTTCGCATTGTATATCTGTTTCGTCAATCTTTCTTCACTCATCGTTTCTATATACCCAAAGCAAAGGGATTTGTAGAGTTCCGTATACCACAGAGGGTGCCGTTAGTTAAAAAGATGAACAAAACTGTAGTCGATCCTTGATATTCACTTTATTATGACTATGTATTTGCTTCTTTCCTCTACGTATAAAAATACCACGAAGTTTCCTGTCTGTCATGTAACTTGTAAAATATAAGCGGAAGTGCGAGATTACGGTATCCAAAAGCACTAAGTCACTGTTCCGCCGGTGCTTTGATAATCATGTTTAGTTTAAATCCTGTAATCGACACAAAGCGCAACATTAATCACTACTAAGCCTTTCACATCGCTCCCATAGCCGCATTTGAACACGCATATCCACGCACCGCATGCATAATTTATGATTGTCCATGCACCATTAACTGGTACGAGGCTACTTTACTATCCACGCCCTGCACCCTTAACATTAGACGGTCGGCTGGTCTAGTGGTGGCTGGCTGCGAAACTTGAGGTCGCGGGTTCGAGTCCTGCTGGGGACTGATATTTGTGTGATGAACACGGTATTTGTAACTATCTTGTATGTCTACCAGGTTGCAGTAAGGGCTAAAGGCACGATGCTGACATAGTAAGCGCCTACTGGACCACAGTCAGCGTGTGTACCAGATCGTGGAGTGCGTTTACCAGGCATGTCTCATAGGTGCTCGAATCAAATAAGTTTTCAATGGTAAGCGCTTAATACGTTGAGACAAGCGTTTGATAAGCGACAAGACAAGGCTTTTGATTTTTTCTAATGAAGGGTTTTTACTAAACAGAGCGTGTGAACTCAAATCGATATATGAGCTACGCAAATGATTCGACACACGTCCCATTCGAATTCTAAGCATTCCTAATTCGAATCGATTTAACTCGATTCTTAGAATCGAAACAAATGATTTTCCGAATTTACGGCAAGCGGCAATGACCAAAGAAGTCGTTTGAAATTTAAATGTTAATCTATAGAAGCGATACTTTATGGTAGTGATACTGTTCGTCCTTTTATATCGAACAAGAAACAGAATTGTGTTCGCCAGAATCAGTAATTGGACTACATATGCTTACATTAAGTTAAGTTGTATTGCGTACAATTTGGCAACAAAGGCAACTGCTATAAAGGATTGGTGGTTCGAGAGAGAAATCCTTATTTGTAGCGGAAATAAAGTGGAGAATCAATAGGGCGGTAGAGCCAATACCGTTAGGAGTAGTTATCCGCAAATACATATATTGCATTTTACTAACCGGAGCCGTGGTGGCCGAGTTGTTCGAGCAGTTGCCTGCGACGCAAAGGTCGCAAGTTCGAATCCCGACTGTACCAATGAGTTTTTCTGAACTTAAGTACAGTGATTAGTCACACCACGAGCTTTACGGTGAAGGAAAACATAGAGAGGAAACCTGCATACGTCTGAGAAGAAATTCAAAGGCGTATGTATAGTCGTGCTTGAGTAACGGCGCGGCGATGGACTCGCCATCTGTCACGTTGGCACCTAATATACCTCTGGCGGAAAGTGGGTGTGTGGGAATTATACACCTCTACCTATACACCTCTGCCTACCCCTTCGACCCTTGTGGGAAGGCGTGAGGATATATTATTATTATATTATTATTTTACTAACGAGGCGAAAGTATCTCTGATATTTTAAAAACACCCACCAAAGATATGCTAAACATTTCATATTTTATAATATATAAATAATAATAATAATAATATATCCTCACGCCTTCCCACAAGGGTCCCCGAAGGGGTAGGCAGAGGTGTATAGGTAATACCCACACACCCACTTTCCGCCAGAGATTTCATATTTTAGATATGAAAAAGAACCATAGAGTGGTATGTATTTTAGCATAACCTCTCATCTTCTCACTTTGCTGCTTATCTGTAATCCAAATGTTAGTAGTTAAACTGACATTACATGTGACAGATGGCATTACCTCACTGACATTAGGTAAATGTGACAGTTGACGTTGTCAAAAAATTAAAAGAGGCTGAATGCAATCCAAAATGGCAGTAGGAGTGTCTCGCAAGCGATTTTATTTAGGTAGCGAAAAAGTTATGGTATAGTTATGGTATAGCTTCTGAGTTAATTTAAGTATATTTTAAACGAGTAATTAGAAGCTAATATAAATGTTTATTTTTATAAAGATATGGACGGTATCATGTCAGAGAACGTAGGCTACTTTTTGTACATATATAATTATATACACCCAATCAAATCATGGGGGAGGCACGAGAGTAGAACCTTTTTCAGCATTAGAGACTACGTTATTCACATGCATCGGTTCCTTTTGGTTTCGAGTACTCTTGATGTTCCCGTCTTCGATACCACTTACACTTGTGACAAATTTGTCGCGGAAATAAAACTTCAAGGAGTAAATTAAAAGACGGTTAAAATACGTTTTTTTTTTATAAGGAACCAGATTTTCTAAGTACATATTTCTGGCTCGAGGAGCCCTGATAACCGAGCGGTTCGATTGGCCGCCTTCATCACAAAGACTGCAAATTCTAATCCCAACTGAACTTATGTACAGTGATTAGTCACACCACGTGCTTTACGGTGAAAGAAATTTAAGTACGTTTGAGACGAAATACAACGTTGTATATACAGTCGTGCTCGAGAAACGGCGATGAACTCGCCATTTGTCACGTCAGCACCTAAAATATATCTCCAGCGATAAGTGGGTGTGTAGTTACTGCACACCTCTGCCGGGGCTGGCAGTGGATTGTGGGAAGGCTAAAGAAGATATGCTAATATTATTATTACCTAGTGGTACAGTAAGTTAGTGGATTATTTCCGTAAGGTAGGTAAATTATTTGTATGACGGGTCACTCGTTACTGTCATGATATATTGTGGTACTAGTTAATAGTATTCAGGGAATAAATATAGCGGCCATTAAGAGATTAAACTATTCAATTGCTGAGAGAACGGAGACAGGAGAAAGTTTGTTTTATAGGTCAACTTTGGGTGCTGGTTTGTTAATTGAAAGTGAGGTAAGGTTATATTATTATTTGGTACAATACTCGTTTCAGAAACTATTATTCCCTTGTCCGTGGTTTCACTCCCGTAAAATTGTATTTCATTGTGATTAGTCACACCACAAGCCTTATGGTGAAGGAAAACATCGAGAGGAAACCTGCATATGTTTGAGAAGCAATTCAAAGGCGTATGTATAGTCGCGCTTGAGTAATGGCGATGTACTCGCCATCTGTCACGTTGGCACCTAAAATATATCTCTGGCGGAAAGTGTGGGCTCTACCCATACACATCTGCCTACCCCTTTGGGGGCCTTTGGGGGAAGGCGTGGGGATATAATATATTATGCTTTAACAAAACATCTTCTGCCTGTGCGTATATCCTTGCCAAATTTCATACAATTCTGATTAGTCAAACTTTCGTATTTATTGATATTATATAATGTCGTAGTCCAGTAAAAAAACCCTCATGCAAAAACAATGGAGTATAATATAGTATAATAAGAATAAAACGTCAAACAAATGCTCAAAGCGATACATTTTTGTTGATAATTTTTGCAAATAAATCTTTTGTCGGCGTGTCTATACATTTTTGTCCTTACTTAGTGTTCCTTATGTCGGACGAATAAGGTTCAAATTTAGTCTTCGATGCTGAAGAGTAAACTTGGGTGTGCTTCAAATTGCACGTCAGCCTGGGGTGCTGTCGAGTTTTGACCTCTTTGCCTTAACTTTTGATTCAAAATACGAAGGGACGTACAATCTCTGATGCTCAAGGGCTATATTTTACTCTGAGGGTCATCATTTTTGGTAGCTGTATGCCATATCAAGCCGCATCACTGCTCAAAAAAAACGATTGCGTAAATAAAATAATAGCTCCTTTTTACCCGACACAAACAAAAACAACACTGGGTGGCAAACAATCATGCGGTCCGCTTGATGGTAAGCGGTTACCGCCGCCTATGGACGCTTGCAACACCAGGAGTATCACTCGCGCGTTGCCGACCCTGCAGGAATCTTTTCACACCCTTGTTGAAGAACTCCATGCTGTACTCTCCAGGGACAACCTCAACGGAGAGCTCATTCCACAGCCAGAGCGTTCGCGGAAGCTAACTCCTTTAGAACCGCGCAGTGCGAGACCTTTGTGGTTCCAAGGTATGGGATTGAATTCCCTGTTGATGGCGAAAAGTGCGGTGGTAGAAGGTAGAAGTGGCCATCACATCGAACAATTCTGCAGAACACTTCCCGCTATACAAGCGGTAGAACACACACAGGGAGGCAAAGTCTCTGCTCAGACTTAGTGAATCCAAGCCGCTTGTGAGCATGGGATCATCGACAATCCTTATTTCGAAAAGGGAAGTCATGTTTGTCGGGTTTTAGGAGATCCAAGACTATGGTAAAAATACTCGTGTTCATAAGAAAAATGGTGATGAAGTAACCATATCACATTGATGATTGGGATGTACCCTCAGCCTTTCCCCTTCCTCTGCCTACCCGGACCCACGAGACCATTGAAGGAAAGTGTGAAGATAAGTAATTTTCTACCTCTTGAACTAAATGATTCTCAACGTGGATACGTTCACTGGTTTTTTTCCCGATAGAAACCTATAAAAGAAATCGTCAAGTTATTAAGTTCCAATTCATTGATACCTAAATTTCTTATTAACATTAATAAAATTTTTATTTTATCGGTAATGTGGGACATTATTCGATAGAATCGAGAATATTAGGCACAGGTATTTCGATAATGCGCTGTGGTAAGTAGCTGGTAATGATTTTTTTGTGGCTTCTTTCATTGGGTCCTATCACATAATTGAGCAACTGTCGGGATTCTAGCCTTGTGCACTTTTATAAAGCAACCTGTATGTTACTTTATTTAACTTTTCGACCCGCCTTGACACAAAAAAAATTGACAAATTCTAATATACATTTTATATACACATAATTCACCTTTTTGGCTTAAACTAAACTTTATATGTCGATTTCAAAAGAAAGTTTCATCTATCTGTAAAATAAAATTCATCCTAATTGGTTCAGCGCACTACGCACTACGCAATTTTTTCTAATGATCAGGTTTATTAAAAAATTCTGAACATTAATAGCGCCATGAAAATAATGTCACTGTTTTAATGGATTATAGGTTACCACTAATTTCAAAACGTATGAGACATGTATGAATTGAAGAAAATAAAAAAATATTTATACTGATTGATAAAAAAAAATGCTATAATTAGTGTGGCGAGTAGAAGTGAATTTACATTAGAGTTGGTATCATTAAATAGATAAATAAAAACTCCAGCATTATCCAAATACATACTTAAAGCTTAGTTTATGATCATAACAGCTTCTTTACGTGACAGGCATTTTATAACGTGTTATAAAATTACCTATTCATAATGTTTTATCATTAAAATATTCATTATATTGCTTACAGTATATATGCGTAATACAAAAACAAAAGATTACTTAAAAAAAATAACACTGATTAAATTGTCCATGCTACTTACTCTTACGCGTTGGATTTCATTCTAACTTCATCCAGTTTCCTGCATAGGTTAGCGTTATGTAATCACATCTCATGATGATAATAAGTATGAATAGTTAAATCCCAATTTGGATATAATATACTTACAGTAATATAACGTAATATGAATAATGTTCTTAATTTGAAACTAATTCGATCTTAATATAACTTTATGTGAGTCCATATATTATATTAACGTGAAGTAATTACACATAAAAAATATTCCAAATTGAAAAAGATAAAGTACATGATATTCAAATTTGGAACGGATTATCCTGTCAAAGCGCTTGCATCTAAAATTAAGTGCCCACGAGGCGGTATTAAAAAAATCAAAGAAAACCACAGAGCGAAGCGTCAATCTCGCAGATTTTCAGATGAAATAAAAAAAATAAATTAAAATGAAGTACATAGGTATTAGTGTCTCGTGTCTGTGGTGGCTCAGTGTGAGATTTGAACGCACGGTGCGCGCTCGCTCCCGCCACCGCCGCGACATTTCCCACAACCAATCGCGTGTCATTCTCAAAATTCAAATTTCTAACCATTTTTTTATCTATAAACTTATTATTTTTATTCGTGAGTGAGTTGTGACAGAATCAGTGCTGTGTTGTGTTTAAGAAAAAGTGACTTCAGTTTTTTTTAACCGTGTGGCTGTAATGTTTCATAGCTGAGTTTGGTGACAGAAAGAATGCGGGTATTTTTAGGTAAGGACCGAATTTATTTTATTGCTTTTTAAATCTTTCTATAATGTGGTTGGAAGTGTTAAGGAGAGGCGCCTTTGGAGGGATCACAACATACTAGTGATTTCTTATCAATTTTGATTTACAACGGTGGGTATATAGTTGTAGGTATCTACCAACTAACCACAATCCGCCAGAGGTATATTAGGTGCCAACGTGACAGATGGCGAGTCCATCGCCGTTACTCGAGCACGACTATACATACGCCTTTGAATTTCTTCTCAGACGTATGCAGGTTTCCTCACGATGTTTTCCTTCACCGTAAAGTTAGTGGTGTGACTAATCACTGTACTTAAGTTCAGAAAAACTCATTGGTACAGTCGGGATTCGAACTTGCGATCTTTGCGTTTCAGGCAACTGCTCGAACCACTCGAGCCGTGGTGGCCGAGTGGTTTGAATACTCGCATGCAACACAATCATTGCATGTTCAAACTTCGTCGAACGATGACTTTACCAATAAGTTGTTTCTGAATTTAAGTGATTATAAACTCCAAGAGCTTGACGGCGAACAAAAATATAATATGAAAACCTATATACGTACGAGATGAAAATCAAAGACGTACCTACAGTCACACTTGAGAAACAGCGATGGACCTCAAATATAAATCTCCGCGTGAAAAGATGATGTTACTATATCCAACTCCTTGTAAATCTTTATATATGTATCATTCTGCTGTATGTCACTGAACTCCTAAACACTGGACCGATTTGCATGAAATTTTCTGTGTGGCTTAAGGTTGATTAGAGAATGGCTTCGATTAACAATTCGAACCGATAGGTGGCGCCACTGGGTCCGTGGGTTTTATTTTTTCAACCAAGCGAAGTTGGGCGCGACAGCTAGTGTATTTGTATATTAGAATTTTCTCACGTTAGTTCTCCTTGACACATATAGATTTGTTTTGGATACAAACACGTTACCGTTTAATTTAAATTAAAGTGAGATTACCTAACGGGGTAGGCAGGGAGGGACTTGGCGTGATGATATGTATGTATGTATGTATGAGATTACCTTCCTCACCAGTCCTCATAGAGTGGTGTTTTAGAAAATTGGTCAAGTGCTCGAATATCTCATAGGCCACAATGAGAGCAAGCTAATAAAATTTAAATTGTATTTTTTTATTAAGTTTCGTATAAAATCTACGATAAGCTACATTTACAATGTATGTTTTTATTATTTTTATGTCATTAATAGTTCCTTAAAAAGCCGTGGTGGCCGATGGTTTCAGTAGTTACCTGCGACACTAAGATCGCAAGTTCGAATTCCGACTGTACCAACGAGTTTTTCTAAACTTAAGTACAGTGATTAGTCATACCACGAGCTTTACGGTGAAGGAAAGCATACAAAACCACAGCCACGAACACTCTGCCAAGAGTGTAACGACGAAGAAGAAGAAGAAAAAGAAGAAAAAGTTTTATATCTTGGTCTCAAGGTTACATTTACAATACCTACTTTTCAACTTCTAGAAGACAACTGTTCTATCTGCTGAGACATTCTGTATATTGTGTGTTCATACCGTCCGGCGACGTCGTACTACAACATTGTTTGATTATATGTGCAATTGTGTGTGACACGCAAACATTCTAGCTGCCGTTAAATATTTGCACTCGTAAACTCGTGTAGACATGAAGAAATTACTATTAAGATACTTTCACGGCTTCTGTATTCGTATGTACATACGCCTTTACGACACTCTCCAAGTGATAAAGTCATCCACATGATTTCATGCACAAAATTTTGCCAGAGATATATTGAACCAAGGATGGTCGAGTGGTTCAGTTTCGATTTCGTCGTTTTCGATTATTTAATTTTTCATTTCTTTCATTTTTCATTTATTTGTTTTTCATTCCTTTCATTTTTCATTTTTCATTTCTTTCATTTTTCATTTCTTAAATTTTTCACTTCTTTCATTTTTCATTTATTTCATTTTTAATTTCTTTAATTTTTCATTTCTTTAATTTTTAATTTCTTAAATTTTTCATTTCATTTATTTCATTTCATTTCAAATCGTTTCGATAACTGGCGGTCTGTACGAATATGTTCTCTCTCAACTTAAGTCCTATGAACTATCATTCTATCATTTATGGTGAAGGAAAACATCGCGAGGAAAATTGTCTGTCATCTGCTGTTGGCACCTAATATATAAATATCCGGCGAAAAGATGGCTACCCCTTCGAGGACCACGGTCGGAACGCGTGTTTCATGATATATGATAACAATATGTATGATGAATGTGTAAGTGAAGAGAGCTGGTATACCACTGTCACTGCCTACCCGTGAGGGACCGAGGAGGAAGGGGATGATAAGTATGTATGTGTGTATATATTTATTATGAAACTGTTAATCTGGGGCTAAGTAGAATGCCCTGTAGAGCAGGCCGCGATAGCATCTCGGTGGACATAATAAACTGCTGGTAAATAATTGCCTTACATAAATATGCTAATATTCGCGGTTAATCTAACCAGGAACCTAGGGGACTCTATTTCAATAAAGATGTATCAGCAACTTGCACCGTAGAATACTAACCTCAATATAAGGCAGGGTTTACAGTACGACACTGTTAATCTATAGTTCATTCAATTTTAACTTGTATGAAATCAGAAATTATTATTATGAAATCAGAGATCATAATTAAGATTTTTACTGACAAATCTTTACTCAACGTGTGTTCACTAAATTATATATGTAATTCTGCTGTATGAACTTATCCAGATTAGCTTGACCGATTTCAATATCTTGTGTGTGTTTGAGTGAGATCGTGGATGGCTTAAATTTATAGGACAACTACGACAAAATACAAATGTCTACCTTCAGCTGGATTACAACCCGAGACCTTTCCCTTAGTAGACAACTGAACCACTAAGCTATTAGGCCGTAGATTATAAATCTAAATGTGAAACTTCAAAGACGGTTAGGTTAAGTAAAATTTGTTTGTAGAATAAATTGTTAGCAATTTTCACTAACATAAAATATTTGTTTTGTAATTACAGAGCGTCAGACTAATACCGTATCTTCATTATTTAGATAGTCGTGTAGTTAAGCCAATACTGGGTAACTCAGTGTACATATTTTAAATTGTTACTATCTTTTCTGACCACATTAGAAAGGGCATCGCATCGCAATCGCATGATCGTCGCAGATAGGTGCATGTTATTCTAAGGTCAAAGAAATAATGAAAACGAAGGAGCCAGCGATGTCTAGCTGTGCCCGCGACTTCGTCCGCGTGTAATTGTGACTTTGGGCAGCACTTTTTGGATATATCTAAATCGGATAAGCCGTTTCTGAGATCAGCGTGCACAAGCGCACGGACAAACAGATAAACAGACAAAAATTCTAACAATCGTGGTTTTGGGTGCTATTTGCTCTGCTATTCTCTAATCTCATATATCTTCAATGGGCAGACAGCTATGAATTACATTTTTATTATATGTATAGATGTCAGCATGTTCAAGTATTTGCATTTGCAAAAAGCATTTTTTAACAGTACAGTGCACATGTTGAGAGGACAAGTTGAGAGGACGAGGAGGTTGTAAGGACAATTCCAAAGAGGATGAGTAAAAAAATACTGTCAAAACAGATATGCAGTACGTATAGGAGAGGTGTGGAAGAGGAGGCAGAGGAAGACGCTCTAACTATCTAGATGGAATCGATGAGTTATTTGAGCATGTATGAGAGATAATGATTGTAGATGAAGCAAATAAGGTCAGTTAGGCTAGACAGAACTGACGCACTACTCTCTCCGCTTACCCCGTAAGGGAATACGGCGTGATGATATGTATGTTAGTACAGTGAATTAATCACATATTTTTGGTGGCAAACAATCATGCGGTCCGCCTGATGGTAAATAAGCGGTTACCGCCGCCTATGGACGCTTGCAACTCTCAACTCGCGCGTTGCCGACCCTGCAGGAATCTTTATCATCCCCGAACTTTACAGTAAACCAAACCTTATTTGAGCAGAAAAATAAAGACAGATGATTGAGAGACGACAAAATCGCCATCTGGCACTGGGTAGATCTGAACCCATGGGTAGAAACATTAATATATATTTTTTATTGATACTTTAATGTTTCTAGTAAGCCAACATACCAGTAATTGGCTATTAAACAGCCAGGGTCTAGCATAGAGTATGGCATATGAACCTACTTATATCGTTAACGGCCGGATGGCTGATATTATCTACATTGGAAAATGTGTTTTTCTTAATTTCTTTTACCAATGACTACCTCTGACTACCTACTCCTACTACTACCTACTTCTCTGATTAAGGCAGAGCTTTCCCTAAGTTAAGTGTGGCGTGATGGTCCCTCAATTCGTTTCAAATTATTGCTTCATTATTTTGAGGTTAATTTATGTATAAACTGTTTACCAAATCAGTAGATGTAATAAAGACAAAAGGGACTTTAAAGGAACTCTAAAGCCTAATCGGACTTTTACGAATTGAGTTCGTGTTCGCTTAAGGATTTAATATTCATGAATGTATTCTTACGGGTTATACCTATTGCGTAAAAGGAAATGTATATACAACATAAACTTACATACAATCTTAATATATATAAATTACGTGTCACGTTGTTTGTCCGCGATGGACTCCTATACTACTTCACCGATTTTAATCAAGTTTTACACCATGTGCAGTTTGATCCAACTTAAAAGGATAGCTTACATCACAATTGGACCCGATAGGTGGCGCTCGTGTTTCAGGAAGTTTAACTTTTTCACCCGGGCGAAGCTAGGCGGGACAGCTAGTGTAATATATTTCCAACTATTCCAACTAAGGGGGCGTCCATAAATTACGTGAGGTGTATTTTTTAATTTTCTGTCCCTCCCTCCCCCCTGGTGAGATATCGTCATTTCTCGTGAGAGAGAATCTCACGTGAGATTGGTCAAAATGTGGGTTTCTTACGTAAACGTGTTGGATATTTATTGTAAAAAGAAAAAAAAATGCTTCGTGCTTTTATTTAGGACTAGTTAATACTAGTAATCAATATTGCTGAGAGTTTAATTATAAGATTAAATCTTACGCATGTACAATCTGGATTAAATGGACCAAAATAGTATATATTTTTTGTTTAATAAGAAAAAGACTTGCGTGATATTTGCCGAGATCCCCCTCTCTCCAACGTAAGATTAGATGAGATTTGACTCTACCCCCTCCCCCCTTAAACATCTCACGTAATTTATGGACGCCCCCTAAAACAAATAACAAATTTTATTGTAAACTCAGACGAAAATGTCAGACGCTTTTTTTAATACCACTGGGATGGCAAGCAAGCATGCGGTCCGCCTAAGTATTAGCCCTCTAAGATGGTAAGCGGTTACCGCCACCAAAGAATAATCGATACCGCTGACTTTATGTGAAGATACTAAACTTCTAAGAGAGAGAATGTGGATGGGGCGAAAGGGGTCTGGCAGTTTAGTTAGAACTGGCGCTCTACTCTCTGCCCTGTGTATGTACGTGTACCTATGAAAGTATGAACAGGAGTAAGAATGTAAGGACAATTCCAAAGTACCTACTGTGTATAGGAAATTAATTCGGCTTCGTTCCTTTGAAGTTCTTTGATCAGCCGCGACGTCCATGCATTACGATTTGTTAAAGGCAAGAACGGCGTTACTCGCAGCTACAGTTAACATAATAACCGGTAATTAAATAGCTCGCACACGTTCTGTCATTACTCGTTTCCTTATGACTGTGTTTGGGAATATTTACATACATACATATCATCACGCCAAGTCCCTAGCGGGGTAGGCAGAGAGTATAGAGCGCCAGTTCTCTCTAGACTTACATACTTCTTTCGCTTCGTCCACATTCATCAGTCTCTTCATACATGCTTCATACATGTTCATACATACATATACGGAATATTTAAAAGGTAAAAGACGATTCACCCTTCTGGTTTGAGAATTCGATTGAAGTATTTTAACGTAACGTGACGTGACGTGACGTTTTGTTCTCATGTATTAGAACTTGTGTTGATCTGTTGAATAATAAACATCTGTGAATAAATAAAATTGGTGTATCTGTTTTTAATATTAAAATAACCGCCATTAACTAAATACATATGGATGTATAAACGGTAAAAAAACGGTAAATTTTTTTACAATGTTTGTCTGTCTGTTCGTACCACCTATCTATGGAGTACTTTATTCTTTTGAAGCTTATTAATAAACCATTTTAAAACCAAAATCCAAAATGTGATCTGTACGTTATTACCAATTAGTCTTGGTCGACCCAATATCGTCTCTATCTAAGATATACTATAACTCTACGTAACTGGGACAATTTTAATACATGGTGTTTCATAATGAATAGTACAGGATTAAAGATTTATAAACAATATCTGAATGCGGAACAAAATATCATTGTATTTTTTTTTAGATCGAATCCGCAATGAAAAGATTCGCAAATCAACTGGCGTGAATGAGGGCGTGATTGTAAAGATGAAGAAAGGCATGTTACGTTGGTTTGGACACATAGAAAGGATGAGTGAAGAAAGATTGACGAAACAGATATACAAAGCAAAAGTGTGTGCAAGAAGAGGCAGAGGAAGGCCACGTTCCAACTACCTGGATCAAATAGATCGGACTCTGAAGAACGGGAACGTTAAGAGTACTCAAAACCGACGAGCATGTATGAAGAGACTGATGAATGTGGACGAAGCGAAAGAAGTATGTAAGTCTAGAGAGAACTGACTATACACTCTATACTCTCTGCCTACCCCGCTGGGGACTTGGCGTGATGATATGTTGTTATTGTTATTTTTTTATTTACAATTTTAATTTGTACAAAAAATATTAAGTAGAATTTTATTGTTGCAAAATGGTCTAGAAGTAAAGATCCAGAATCTACAAATGTAATCCACGTCGCAGGTTTCGTCGATTGAACACAAAACGTAAACCACAGACTTCTTCGGCTTCGACAGACAAAAAGAAAAGTTATCAGACATGCTTAGTCATAAAAAAATACTTTAAAAACAACACGGCTATGAACACAAACAGCGCGTAACTTAAATTGATAATGAACTAATTTTCGTTTAATTTCTCTACCAGCATATTGAATCATGTTAGCAACGGCCACCCTGTACACTATTTGAGTACCATCTATAAGCACTAGCTCACATAAGGAAGCTCTTTAAACTCTAAAAAAAACGAACTTTTAATCTCTAGGGATTATGCTGTGGGGGTCTTCTGTCTAAAAAGATACATGTGCGTTTCTGATATATTGCAGCGCATTGTAATAGAGGCTATATTGCTTTGTACCCATGAGATAACTACTGGTTTTCGGAGGCCGTTGACATTATTTGTTCATGGGAATAACAACTTATAATATTATAAATATAGTGTTTCTGGGTCATTTTTGTCCTCCTACCAAGCTTCTAGTATGGTTGTTCCATCAGTGACGACTTGGTCTTGTTCAAAGATTTTGCGTTATTTTATATGAGTCAATTGTTTTAAGTCTAGTTACATAAAGATTAATTGGATTACGTACTACGTTTCTTTAGATACATTGAATTTATTTTAATAAAAATTGAGTCTGATCGGTCTCTTTTACAATTTTTTTTTTCGAAAATACGTTAACATAAAGGTAATATATAGACAAATAAATAAAACTTAAGTGTCCGTTAGCTATGCCAAAATAAAAGCTTTCACTAAGCTTTGTAGATTCCCAGAGGCTTGCTAACTTTTGTTACAGGTATTTATCTTGTTGTACGTTTTTGTATAGCAAGCAACGATCTATTGTCGGCCCTAGCGTAGGACCGACAATATCCCCCATACCTACTTAATTTTAATTACTAATGCTGTTCCATAATAATAATGTAATACCAAATGGTTTTAAAAGAGTAACCACGGTGTTTCTTGTCGGTTCTTCACCATGCAAACGACCAACCCGAACTGTCCACCTTTTTCGATGTTTTATAAGTTGCCCATGTGAAATATGATATTTTGATTTTGATATTAGAATGTATCAAGGAGTATATGCATATACAGGCATTTAACAAGAAAATATTATTTTGTTTGCTGACTTTTCTGTTTGTGCCGGCTTGTTTAAAATATTTTTTCAATGAGAATAAATATAATTAAAACTTTTGTTTGTAACTAAAAGTATTGAGGATAGAACCGCGGAGAATATTATTGTTGTAAAACGAAACCACGTTCAAACATTGTCTCGTTCGTGCAATGGCGCAATTTTAACGCATATATATTCTATTTTAATACGCAAACAAACGACTATCGACTGCGTAGAAAGTAACCGATTCATTTTCTATTTCGAACTACGAGACAATGCGAATCACAAGGACAGATGTACCCACTGATTTTATGGTTATAGCTACGATAACGTGGTGATGTTCGGACAAATTGGTGTTTTAAAATAGTAATATTACATACATACACACACATAGAAAGGATGAGTGAAGAAAGATTGACGAAACAGATATACAAAGCAAAAGTGTGTGCAAGAAGAGGCAGAGGAAGACCACGTTCCAACTACCTGGATCAAATAGATAGGACTCTGAAGGACGGGAACGTTAAGAGTACTCGAAACCGACGAGCATGTATGAAGCGAAAGAGGTATGTAAGTCTAGAGAGAACTGGCGCTCTATACTCTCTGCCTACCCTGTTAGGGACTTGGCGTGCTGATATGTATGTATGTAATATAGTAATTGAGCCGTGTTGACCGAGTGGTTCGAGTAGTCTTCTGCAATACAAATTTGCAAGTTTGAATCGCGCGTTTGAACCCACGAGTTTTTCTCAACTTAAGTACAGTGAACAACGTATGTATGCTATTTTCTTGGTCACGGTTTTCCACCCTCTTGTGTTTATAACCTTTGTACGGTTGAATAGTAAAGAATCACAGAATATCTATTTTTATTACTCTATGATTAAGGTACTAGATAGATAATATTATACATATCATCATCACACCGAGTCCCTAACGGGGTAGGCAGAGCGAGTTGAGCAACAGTTCCCTCTAGACTTACATATCTCTTTCGCTTCTTCTACATTTATGCTCGCCGGTTTCGAGTACCTGCTCTTGACGTTCCCGTTCTTGTGCGTTCGATTAGATTTTACCTCGGTAGTTGGAACGTGGACTTCCTCTGCCTCTTCTTGCACACACTTTTCTCTTGGTAGATATGTTATAATTAACATAAAATAACTATGAATTCCGCGATCGCTCATGCTGTTTAATAAACTCCATGTTGTGGTTTTCTCTAAAGAGTTTAAGAAAAAAAAAATTTTTTCTCCTATTTTTTTTAATTCATTGTTCAGCACGATGAGGCGACGTTTAGTTGATATTACGACTTAATTAGTTTCCAACAAGTATAAGAAAACTTGCCTAAAATCCACATAATTATCGTGCATATCTCATTGCTCAATGGACCCGAGATAATATTCCGCACTAGATCGTACTACCACGACCCAACGTATACTTGTAAATTGAGACAGGAAGTCGGATTTCTTGTCTGTCTGTATGACCTGACAATTTTGATAACTGTCGAGTGGAATTCAGACTCGTGACTCAGTTGTGAAGCATGTCTTGCGACACAAACTCGCTAAGAGTTTGTTCAGGTATTTATGCATACATAGGTATGATATGTGGACGAGGTATGTAAGTGTGGAGAGAACTGGTCCTGTACTCTCTCTGTCTACCCCGTTAGAGACTCGGCGAGATGATAAGAATGAATGTACATACATATTACCAAGCCAAGCCCTTCACTGGCTAACTTATCTATTCTTAATACATATTATAAAGAGTAAAGATTCGTATGTAAGTATGTTTGTATTGAATAGGCTCCGAAACTAATGGACCGATTTAAAAAATTCTTTCGCCATTGGAAAGTTACATTTACCTTGAGAGATAGGCTATATTTTCTTTAATAAAAAAATCTTATGCTGGACATAAGATTTTTTTTGATTCGTGCGAAGCCGAGACGGACCGCTAGTTATATTATATATCTTCATGCCTTCCCACATGTGTCCTCGAAGGGGTAGGAAGAGGTGTGTGAGTTGTAACTACACACCCAATTTCCACCGGAGATATATTTTTGGATGCCAATGTGACAAACGGCGAGTCCATCACCATTGGTTGAACGTGGTGGGACTCATCACTGTACTTAAGTTCAAGAAAACGCATGGATACAATTAGGACTCGAACTTACATTGTGCACCACTCGGGCAACACGGTTTTTACTTTAAATACATTTATGTATGTGAAAAAGTCATTGACGGTTGAAATATATAAAAAATGTCTACCGCACACGACGATCGGAATGACGACATATGAACCCGTGCCAATTGAAAAGCATAGAGATAATGTGATTAGGTATCTTGATACTTCAAGTACCTACGAGTATAATGTGATTAGGTATCTTGATACTTCAAGTACCTACGAGTATAATGTGATTAGGTATCTTGATACTTCAAGTACCTACGAGTATAATGTGATTAGGTATCTTGATACTTCAAGTACCTACGAGTATAATGTGATTAGGTATCTTGATACTTCAAGTACCTACGAGTATAATGTGATTAGGTAATTGATACTCAAGTACCACGAGTATAATGCGATTGTGGGTATCTTGATACTTCAAGTACCTGGTTACGAGAGCACGATTAGTATTACTCAAGTACCTTACGCATAATGTGATTAGTATCTTGATACTCAAGTACCTACGATAATGTGATTAGGTATCTTGATACTTCAAGTACCTACGAGTATAATGTGATTAGGTATCTTGATACTTCAAGTACCTACGAGTATAATGTGATTAGGTATCTTGATACTTCAAGTACCTACGAGTATAATGTGATTAGGTATCTTGATACTTCAAGTACCTACGAGTATAATACGGAGATGAAACCGAATAATTTTTTGCTCAATTTCTTAATTCTCATCACAAATGTTTTATTGAAGCGATATGTCTGTATATATTGGTCTGTAGGCCGATCTAATTCTACTGGAAACAGTTGAGAACAGTCGAGAATAGAAGAGGAAAGATGATAGACCACCTTATACGACATGATAGCTTCTTTAGAAACATCTTAGAAGGAAATGTAGAGGGGAAGAGAGGAAGACCAAGATTAACATACATAGGTCAGATCAAAGAAAAGGTGTCTCTCATGGCGCATAAGGAGGTCAAGGAGGTTGCGCTGGACAGAAGCGAATGGAGAGGACTGCATCAGAGACGGCGATAAGAGGGTCTGTAAGTCTGGAGAGAACAGGCAATATACTCTCTATGCCAACTCCGTTGTCTACTAGTCTTTACAGAAATACTACAGACTCCTTAAGCACGATCGCGGTGCTACGTTCGATTTTCAAATACAATAAGATTGTATTTGAGAATCGAAACCATCTAGGATTCGCCACTTGTTCTAACAGAATAAACAACATTATCGGGCTAGCAGTTTAAGAGGAGTTTAGAGTACACTCAGAGTACACAAATACAG
>JACCPG010006107.1:0-45873 GCA_016069955.1 Drepana arcuata | reverse complement strand
GACGTTATCATAAAAATAGCAAGGTCAGCAGTACTTAAAGTCCCATCCTTTCAGTACAAGCCGACGCGAATAGAGCGCCGGGCATTCAAAGTTTATGCACAATTTCCAAGTTGTTTGGAGTCTGGCAGCTTCCGGTCAAATTTATGTGTTCCATTTAAAATTATTTCACTTGCCCTCGCTCTGGAATGACACAACAATATTATACGCATGCCTGAAAGTGTGACGTTTGGGGGTTTCTTAAATGTACCGTACTAACCTCTTTTGAAAAGAGAAAAAAACTTTTATTCCGGCTTAGTGAACTCTACCCAACTTTGATATATTTTGCAGAGTCTAGTTCCATTCTAGTAAAATAGAAGAGGTCATGAAAATAGATACGATAAATTCCAATTTACATATTCATGAACAACTTGAACTGTCGCGATCCTGACGGCTGCTGCGGAAGCTGATCGCCGTTTGAATCAATTTTACATTAATTTTCCGGATTTGGTGACATTAGTATGCCACCCGAAATTCCGGAGCCAAACGCACAAGATCAAGCTACCTGGGTGCCCTCCCGTTGATTGAACAGAACTTGAGTATGATAATTTGATTCAATTCGTAATTGAGGTGTATGTACATTTCCAGTTAACAGAGGCCCAAATTAGTTCAAGGTGTCTTGAGAGCGGATCTCATTTGGTAGATAAGTGTACAACCCTTGTATATTGTGGTGCGGTTGTTGGCGAGCTGCCAGAAGTACGTCACCCCAAGTTCGGCAGGTTATCAACGTCCGGTTGACCTTAATATAACCTACGAGAATCTTTTCTCATCCGTAATAAAACTTTATTACGACCTATAAAATTTCCCAGTAAAGAGATCACTTCTTGTAAAATAATCGACACGTTCGCTATTTAAGATACTCGTGGTTTGTAGTTGGTTTGTTAGGCTGGTATTATCACACCGAGTCCTCGCGGGGTAGGCATAGAGATACGCGCCAGTTCACTTTAAATCTAGATTCATTTAAATACTTTTTATTTAGTACACAGAGAGTACCAATAATCCGCAATTTATCTTTGCCCAAGTTCCTCCGAATATTCAAGTAGGTAAGGATAATTTAATGCCAGCAATATGTTTAGGATGTAATAATATACACAATGCTGGCCGGAGTCAAATTAAACAACATGCCAGACTAATGCCAGGGAGTATGCTCAAAGGGTCGTGCTCCTGCGAACATTCCCTGAACTTTTGCGGCAATGTGTAGCATATTTCAGTGATAATATCCTTTATTTACATCACTTTTAGACATTCCATATCTCTATATAATTTTTATATATGCGTTATAATGGTAGTTACTTTGAATCTTATATACATACATACATACATATAATCACGCCAAGTCCCTAACGGGGTAGGCAGAGAGTATAGAGCGCCAGTTCTCTCTAGACTTACATACCTCTTTCGCTTCGTCCACATTCATACATGCTCGTCGGTTTCGAGTACTCTTAACGTTCCCGTCCTTCAGAGTCGCCGTATATATGAATCTTATATGTTCTTTTTATATTTAACTACGAGCCTACGTATATGGTAAAAAAAATATATAAGTTTTTTCTATGCTCATGTTCCCACAAGGGTCCTTGAACGGATAGTCAGAGATGTAATAACGCCCTGTTTTTGCCAACGATATCTTTTTATGTGGTAACGTGACCGTTAGATAGGAGGACCTGTGTCTATACTCGCCATCTGTCACGTTGGCACCTAATATACCTCTGGCGGAAAGTGGGTGTGTGGGTATTACCTATACACCTCTGCCTACCCCTTCGGGAACCCTTTTGGGAAGGCGTGAGGATATATTATAATATTATTATTATTATATAAATAGAGCCGTGGTGGCCGAGTGGTTCGAGCAGTTGCCTGCGACGCAAAGGTCGCAAGTTCGAATCCCGACTGTACCAATGAGTTTTTTCTGAACTTAAGTACAGTGATTAGTCACACCACGAGCTTTACGGTGAAGGAAAACATCGAGACGAAACCTGCATACGTCTGAGAAGAAATTCAAAGGCGTATGTATAGTCGTGCTTGAGTAACGGCGATGGACTCGCCATCTGTCACGTTGGCACCTAATATACCTCTGGCGGAAAGTGGGTGTGTGGGTATTACCCATAGTATATATACACCTCTGCCTACCCCTTCGGGGACCCTTGTGGGAAGGCGTGAGGATATATATATATAAATTTTACTATACCTATTATTAAATGATGATGAACTGGAGATATACTATTTTACATTGAATGGGGTACAATATTCATATAAAATTTTTGAGTTAACACAGGATTGCCTCGAGAAAGAAACGAAAATATTACATTATATTTCGTAATGTATAAGTAATATACCCAATATCGAAATATCGCTCCCATGAAAATACTTAGCCGTGGGCGAAGCGGAGACGACACAACAAATACACATTTGCTCGCCTAAGGCAGGCTTGTAAACAGGACAAAGGAAACGGATAGAGAAAGGGGATAAATAATAGCGGTTGAGCACCAACGTGGCTTCACGTCAAATACAACAAATGTGTAAACTTGGACATTGGCGTGCTCAAATTGTATTACATTTAGACTGAAAAAGTAAAAAGATTTGATCGAATCAAATATCCAATATAAATAAAAAAGAAGTCAAAGGAGGATCGACACAGTATTTGTAAAAGGATATAAGCAAATATTATGATATAAAAAAAGATTACATAAATAACTTGGAAACCAATGTACAAATAAAATTTACGAATAACAAGAATTCACCAAAATCGACCTACTTAAATCGACTTCTGTACCTCTTTAAATACTTCACAGTAATCATACATTCTACATAGTTCACCAAACAAACCAGCCGCATGTGCGATGTCTGTTTGGTCTGTTTGTTTGTCCTCCTCCGTTTCACGGCCACCATCCGGTTACCACTCAGGTCGACCTTCCGTCTACCGTTCTCATCTAGTAGACTGCCTATCTCCACTTTTTCTTCGTGTACCTACGTCGCTGTAGAGTTAACCCCATATGACTCTACTAGTATTTCCACGCCTTCCTATAAGGGATATATATTATAGGGTCTTAAAACTAGCCGTATATGATACAAATTCTATTTGATACAGGTTGGTACGAAGATAACTGGTTCGAGACTAATTTGGACCGCGAGGGCATTGACTGCACGGTGGAACAAATGCGGGAGGCTGCCGAGGGCCATCTTACCACTGAAGCGCTCATGTGGAATCAGAACTCCAACCAGACCACCATCTCCGGCATGACTTCTGAGGATTTTCGGTAAGGTTCCTACTGAGGGCGATTGTCTAAACGTAATTTACTGTACAGTAAATTGCTCGAGAATTAAGTCGAAAATTATTTCAGATGTTATTATGAAGATCATCCATCTTTCAAGCGAAATAGGTCTGTAAACTTTAACTAGAACTAACGCTCTAGTACCTCCGCCTCTGTGAGGTACTCGGCGTGATATGAACACATGTATAATTTCAGATTCACCTTATCTTTCTTAATATATATAAATTACGCGTCACGTTGTTTGACCGCCGCGATCTTTGGCTCCTCGTTGTTTGACTCCTAAACTACTAAACCCATTTTAATCAAATTTACACACAGTGTGCAGTTTGATCCAACTTAAAAGATAGGATAGCTTAATTCTTAATTAATCGCCGCAATATTATTTTATTGCAAATGATTTGTCTATTATTATGACAGTCACAATTATCTGTTAACTCCAAACGATTTTAACAGAGTGCAATATATGTTAACTGGATTGAGTAACTATTTATTTACAATGTAATAAAATGACTACACGCTTCATGTGGGCACCCAAGTACATCTCCGACGTAATCTGTGTGTTATTACACCTTCGCCTACACTTAAAGGAAACCTTGTTAAAAAGCTTAAAATAAATGTATTCAAAATTTATGGAATCTCTTATATTTTGCCTCCGATTAGGATAACTTTTTACTAAATATAGCTGAGACATATAATTTGAACAGGATTTCTTGTGTTAGCAAATCTACCTAAATTTCCGCACGATAGTGTCACGAGCCGGCCAAATAGGTATCAATCAATCCTACAAGATGTTGTAGAAGGTGTATATACTATACAGTCCAGTGCTCACTGTACATGAAGACTATTTTCATACCGATATTAAAAGCTATCTGAATACGGGACGGAATGGCTGCAATAAAACGTGGATATTTCTCTACTCGGTACATTTTTACTGCAGATCTCAAGCATCGTAATCGACGGAAATCATTCACTTATCGTATTCAAGTCGTCCGTTTATTCGTAGTGCCAGTTTAACGTGCATTTCAGTAATTTATACTAAAGTCCAACGATGTATATTGTTAGTGTACCTTAATAAAATAAATAAATAAAAGACATATCGCTTAGTCCGAATCTTTACTATACATATTTATCATCTCGTGTAGGCAGAGGGGCCAGTTCCCTCTAGGCTAACAAACCTATTTTGCTTCATCAGTCTCTTTATGCATTTTGAAGTAAACAGTCTTAATTTTAATTGCTAAACTCGATAACTCCATGTTGAAAAATTGAATTCTTTTGTCTTCTTTATGAAACTTCTGCCGTGAATGAATTTTTCACAATGTTTTAACAAGGAAATATGAAACGTGCTTTTAGTTATGTCAGAGTTTTCACGCTACCGGAAACCATTATTCTATTCTTTCAACGTTACCTCCAATGGAGGGTATTGAAATAAATACGATACTTGCACGTATGTTATTTTGATTATATCCAATAACACCTGATATACACCGATTTAAAATCTAACACTAATCCAGCAACAGGCCGATGCCTGTACTTTGTACTGTCGATGAAAAACGAATCAAATATCTTCATGTCTTTCTACAAAGGTCCCTGAAGGGGTAGGCAAAGGTGTGTTGGTAGTACCCACACCCTTTCCGACAAATATATTTTAAGTGCCGACGTGACAGATGGCGAGTCCATCGCCGTAAGGTACTCCAGCACGACTGTATTTCGTCTTTGAATTTCTTCTCAATTTTTTTATATTGTTTCCTCTTCTGGTTTCCTGTCGATGCTTTCCTTCACTGTAAAGGCTGTGACTAATCACTATATTATTAGTCAGAGCTAACTCATTCATACATTCGGGTTTCTCTTTTGCAATCGTTATTTCTCTTATATACATATCTTCTTTTTTATATTTACATTATCCTCACGCCTTTCCACAAGAGTCCCCGAAGGGCCATTAAATTAGCTTAAAGTAATAAAATGTCAACATTTAATATATATGACGCCTTAACCACAGGATGGCCACAAAACTCCCATTTCGTTGGTGATTTATTTAATTGCCACCGTGACAGATGCGATGCAAAGCGAATCCATCACCATTGCTTCAGAGCACAAATATACATACAGACAACTTAGAATGTCTTTAACGCTTAAGTTTTGTCGCGATGTTTTCTTTCACCGTAAGGATGTGGTGTGATAAATCACTGAACTTAAATTAGGAAAAAATCTCGTTTCATTGTCACACTCCACAAGCGACTACTCAAACTACCCAACAACCACACTGCATTACTTCAATTCATACAAAACCTGCAGTAATAGAACAAATAAGAAGCTACTAATACCCTTTGCCATGAGTTTGCATTGTTATTCAGTAGCAAGCGCTACGTCATATGCCAAAAATGTATGGAGAATTAGATTCAATTTACGTACCGCTTTCAGCGCTGTACAATTTTCTATACAATTTATTATTTTACGTTTCACTTGCGTGTCAACGGTACTACGAAATTTTTTGATAGTCGCTCAGTATCTCAGCTAAAATCTTATGTTCGTACCCAACTCATGCAATTAAGATAGTTATGAAGCTTCATAGTTATAACAATGACGAAAATAAAAGGGATTTCGAACATGGTTCCAATAACTGGCGTATACTAAAAGCTACTGAAACTGTAATATTATCGTAGGTAGTTGTGTTGCGAACGACTTAACTCCGGCTCGAGCGTGGGTAAGAATAATCCTTGAGAAACCATCACGAACCACTTCACTGAAAAGTTTTTAGATTTGAAATGAGTATCTATGAGATTGCACTGCGGTATTGGGAACGAAATTGGTACGTTAAAACTGTTTCTATTATAGTCTTAGTAGGTGTTGATACTTTGAAAAAAGGTTTGTGTAAGGAAAATTATTGTATGCAAACCGAATTTGCCGTAATACTTGGGCCATAAACTCAATTATCATCATTATTATATCATCACGCCGATTCGGTAACGGGGTAGACAGAGAGTATAGAGCGCCAGTTCTCTCTAGGCTAACATACCTCTTTCGCTTTCGTCCACATTCAATAAGTCAATTATAAAACAGAAAATATTCCCCACAATAACACGTAGTTGTCAGGCAGCGCAAAATCGCGGTGGCTACCCCTTACCATCAGGCAGATCACTTATGTGCTTATTGCCACTTCAGAGGTATAAAAAGTGGAGCTAATATAATATTTTCCGAGAATGTACAATATGATAGAACGCTGAGTACTCCCAGGCGCCTTGCAGTGCACTCCACAGGAAGTGATAAAGAAAAACCCGTAGATCTTTTCAACAAAGCTTAGCTCAGTGGGAGTTTTCCCGACTTCAAGCAATAAGCTTCTCATCGTAGTTGCTAAGGGAACAAAAAAACAACGTGTCATTTCAAGTCAAATGAAATGTCATTGCTTTTACGCTTTTTAATTCTTATCAGGTCTCTTTCTCGAACACAGGTCCTCCGAGAATTATTGTTGTCAATTGACAGTTCAATACTTTTTGATCGATACAAGTGATTGAATACCCTTAAATATCCTCGCATCGATATTCGCTAGCGAGTTTACCTACTCATGCGGATATTTATACAGAGCTCCAAGTGGTACGTAAATAGAACTACATCTACATTACGTTTCACTTCTTTGAGGCAGGTCTTCTCGATGACATGCCATTGGACTATTTTTATTTTATAATTTACCAATTTGGGTTACAATTTAATAAAATATTGTGTATATACAACTATACATGTTATAATCATGCCTAAAAGTGATTGTGTTTCATTATCAGCACACGACTCAACGGCGCCCTGCGTGACGCAGGATACGACATCGACGGCGAGAGGTTCCCGGAGGGATATCAGGAAGCGCCCCTCGCCTACGACGCGGTTTGGGCGGTTGCTTTAGGTATTTATTTGCCTTATTTGTACAACTTTTGTTTGAAAGATCACGTCGAACATGAAGTGACCTTTCAGTATCTTGACTTCAGTTTTAATTTACCTTAGCCTTAATTTTTTTTATTTATGTGAAACAGCATAAATATAAATCATTTAATTGAAAAATAAAATTATGGCATATTATGCATTAGATTTTTTTTTATAAAATATTTAAAATAGTACACTAGATAATCACCGAATTTTACGTCTATTTATTGTAGCTATTAGTGTGATCAGAAAATTATATCAAGTTTACTCACTTAACCAACCGCATAGATTTTAAATTGGTAAGTATTTTCTATCAATTGGAAATAAACAATTAGGCTATGGGGAATGCGGTATTAGTTCATTTTGGAAAAGGGGTCTCTTGCGCAAAATAATTTGGGAATTCTTGATTGGCTAGACAATATAAAGTGATGTGAGGCGTCATAATACTCGTAAGCAGTAATTGGCACATGGTGGTACGAAATAAAGGTGGCTTGTCGTATATGTAAGACTACGGCGTCGCGTTGTCTCGACAGTGCAGTGCAACCGCCATTCTGTTTTATTATTCCACATCGTTGCCTCTTATGACACGAATCATATCCCATAGCCTTGTAGATATTGGTCACGTTCACGTTTGCAAGCTCTACATAACAGATATGATGTGCCATTCATTGTAAGTTATAAATGAAGGAACTGACATCTGACCATAATATATGCTCTAATATAAGAGTCTGTTTTTATTATTATTCACCGAGTAGATACCCGAGATCATTGTTATCAATATAATTTCTGTATTGGAATTATTTGATTCGTAAAATTACTTGATTAGTTATAGAAATATTGATATGTATGTATAATGATTTATAACGTACATAAACGAGCATAATGTTCCTCAAATCAATATACAGTGTAAACTCTTAATAACGTCGTTCGTTATAACGAAAAACTCTCAATAACGTACAAAATATTTCAATTTGGTTGGTTTACCACAAAACCCATACATTACTTGATTCTTTATAACGCAACAGCCATTCTCTATAACGAAGAAATATTTTCCTATTTAATAATAATAATAAAATTAGAAATTATTGTAATTGGTTAAATGTGGTTTATTTTTTATCTTCCCTCCATATAACGAAAACTTTTTATAACGAAAAAAAATACTCGGTCCCTTCAAATTCGTTATGGAGAGTTTACACTGTACTACCAAATCAATATACTAACTAACAAATATACTACATCTATATTTTTACCCTCCCGGATCACACGGACCTACGTGTTTAATTCTCTCCTACGGTCGTATCAGCTTATTTTAACCAAAACCTTACCAAATTATACACTTATCCCTTCCTCCTAAATCACTCTGCCTATTGGGGACCGCGTGAAAATTCGTTCAGTAGTTTCGAACAGACTACAGACGTCGAGGTCGAAGAGGACTTTGTTTTATAATACATACATATGTAGTGATAACCATTATTTTAAGTAAAGTAAATCCCAACTTACATATTTTAGACGAAATAAAAATACTAGAGCTAAATAAATAGATGTATTCTATTTATTTAGCGCTGTGACTTTGTGCTGCTTTACTTTTATAAATAACATGTTTTTTTCTACTTAAGATCTCTTGGATTTACAACAATCGCAACAACTTTTATAGCATCACGCTAAAAGATTCATCAGTCCCAGTAAAGCTACAAAAATGGATGTAATAAAATATCTTCAATGTTTTAGCCTTCAATAAAACCATGGAGAAACTCCAGAAGAGTGGGCTGAGCCTCAAAAATTTCACTTACACCAATAAGAAGATTGCCGACGATATATACGAAGCTATAAATTCCACCTCATTCCTCGGCGTATCTGTAAGTATCAAGTATCAAGTTTAGTTGCTCCATGTGTGACGTCATAGATGCGGGTATATACCGCGGGTATTGAGATTGAAGCTTACTGCATATATTCTTTTTCCGATACGAGAAGGGAATAAGAATTTTAAGTGCCGACTCTTTAAAGAAAACCTTAAGTCGATATTTTCATGAAGGGATTATTTTGTATCAAAGGAGCGGTTTAACGTACAGCTTGTTAAACTGGATAAATAAATGTAATCCTTATGCCAAACCTTAAAGTTCACCGACAAATTTGGACATTGATCTATTATTGAATTTCTGTCTTTGTCTTTTAACAGACTGTAAATCCGATAGATACGTCGACTTCTTTTCAACTATGTTATTATATGAAATATGACTGAAAAGTAGTCCTTTGAATGCTTAAATCTATTAATAACCCTGTTTCATGAATTATCAATCAGCTTTCTCATTATTCCACCGATAAAGTCGTTATAAAGTCAACGTCGCATTATAAAACTCCATTTACAAAGGAAGTAAGTAATCACCTAAAGCTTATTATCGCGCCACAAGAAAAGAACATTGGAAAAGCCATTAATTATTCAATTTCTTTTAAAAGTTATAGAAATTCTGTCATTAGCTTTATTTAAAAAAATAAGAGCGATTGACTCGCTACCTACAGATTCTTCAATATACCTACCGCAATTCAAAATTTGCGATATAAGAATACAAAAACTTTCGTACAGACATCACGTTTGTTTATTATATTAGAAATTTAATGCAATGCATAATTTGCAAAAATTATATGCAAATTTTATCGCTTAGGCGAACTTAAAGTCGAAAGCATTCTCTACCAGCTAGCTTTTAGTTGATGCAAAGATAGGCTTTAACATAAAAGGGATCTCCCGTTACTAAAAAAGATGAGGCTGTATAAAAGAAACCGAGATTATGATGTTAAGCCTCATAAAGAGTTTTTTGTAGGGTTTGGTTGCATTCTCGTCGCAAGGGGACCGCATTGCGCTGACGCAGATTGAGCAGCTCACTGACAACCACTATGTAAAGCTGGGATACTACGACACACAGGCCGACAATCTTACGTGGCTGGAGCGAGAGCGGTGGGTGGGTGAGTAATTAAAGCGAACATTTTCCAAGGCAGAAAATATTGTATTACGTTATAAATCCCTGTGGAAAAATAGCTATGCTATATTGTATCCTTTGCTTTTTATTTTGGTGCATAAGCCTGGAAAAAGGTGCATAAGTCAATACTTGTGGCACAGTCAATATTTACTGCGTGTATCTATTAGGTCCTCTGTAAAATTATAATTCTTGCGTAACCAAGGTGTTTACGAGATGTGAAAAAGTATATGGAGTGTTGAGAACGCACGCCCCAGGTGTTGCAGCGCCTATTGGCGGCGACTTAGTAACAGACGGATCTCTTGTTAGTTTATATGGTACAAGTATATATGGATCCTGGAAAGATAAGGGCTAATAGTAAAGATTCTTATTATTTCCTAGCATAATTTTATTAAACTTATTTAAGGAACGTTAAGAGTACTCGAAACCGACGAGCGTGTATAAGGAGACTGATGAATGTGGACGAAGCGAAAGAGGTATGTAAGTCTAGAGAGAACTGGCGCTCTATACTCTCTGCCTACCCTGTTAGGGACTTGGCGTGATGATATGTATGTATGTATGCAATATCTTAGTTTTGCATCCATTTTGTATAAATTAAGCTAACAAGCAAGATTTCACATTCAGTCAACATTTTATTATCAGAATAATATTTAATGGCCCCTTACGACAAAGATTCGCGCCTAAAGCCTTTGAATGGAAATAATAGATCCATCGAACACCTGACCGTTTTTGTATATTACAAAGGCTCATTTCAAAGGTTCTGAAGTAAAAGGTAGACGTTCCGTTTTTGTATATTCGTTCGTTACAGGTCACAAGATACATATATTAGCCATATGTAACAAACCGAACTGAGATATATATTTTTTTAATTCATTCGTGTGGAGTTTTGTTGAATAGATGCATATAAAGGTGTCTATCATGACCGATAGGGACATATAGCGGTAAAAAGATCGCGTTGGACAGAAGTATATAATAAATAATAAATAATTATATAATAAATATTAAATAATAATAATAAAAATTCATTTAGTCTAAAAGATTTCGTATACTTAATCTAACTCGTATATCATGACGTCAAGTCTCACTAATTATCTCTAGACTTACCACATCTTTCGCTTCATCTTTATTGATCAGCCTCTATAAAAGCCCTCTGGTGATCTTTTTAGACAACGGCAATTCAAAGGAAATAGCTATAGAATAGAGGCGCCGGTAAACTCTCCTCTTATATATTTTAAATTTATGTTCATTATTTCTACCAAATAATGTAGTACATGTAAGTACATGAACATTCTCCGATTGTTGTCTCTATAAGAAAATAATTTAAAAAATAATTCTATTTAAATTTTAAACCCCTCAGAACTCAGACCTATCACTCACTTATCCGATACAAAGAATATTCTAGAAACTAAGCCCGCGGGGCAGCGATCGACTCAAAGTAATTGCGATGAAATTATTTTTAAAATGTTGCTTCGGGGCACAGGTACCAAGAAAGGTTCTTCAATTCCCGACGATCGTAATAACTAAGGTAATTGCAACGTGAAATCACAGCAGCAGAAAGTATTTTGCGCAGGATTCTGTTAAGATGAAAATCAATGTGATTATATCCTGTTTGGTCGGGAACTGATGGTACGTAATAGTTTTACGAGTGTTTTACGTTCGGCTTTTACTGAATACCCTTATTACTTATAATAACAAAGGCCAAGCAATAATAGCACTTTCCAATGTTGCATAAATGTTTTTTATAGGCGTCAGCACTTTCCATCGTAACGTTACCACATTGAAGATCATAACGAAATAGCACTCGTTTGTAGTATTGTGAGTAGCTGGTGCTACTAACAACCTTTAAGAAGACTTGTGTATGGCTTACACTTCGACTATTGTGATTCCTCTCGACACAAGATCGGCTCGATGGTTAATATGGCAATCAGAACAGCTTACCGTCGTTGATGCTTTTTTTGTCGAATTTGGCAATGATTTTTCCATGCAATAAAAAGTACTCTTCAAGAATTCCCTCCTCTCTTCTACGACCCGTATTCGAGTGGGGATCGATATAGTATAGGTAATATCGATCGATACTATTAAACATACATAGTGTAAATATATATTTATAAATAAAATATATACGACAATATAACTTTTTATTTATACATACATACGTCGAGTTCCATACAGGGTAGGCAGAGAGAGTAGAGCGTCAGTTCTCTCTAGAATTACCTACATTCCTCTTTCGCTTCGTTCACATTCATCAGTCTCTTTATACATGCCTTCCGGTTTCGAGTACACTGGACGTGCCATTATTATTATGTATTTAGTCATAATTTATTGTATAGGTATTATAGAAATAGTATGTAGGTGATCATTAATCAATACTTGGATGCCGCCAGGTGGCAAGGTCCCTCCCGACCGCACGGTGATAGTCAACGAACTCCGAACGGTGGCACTCCCCCTGTTCGCCTGCATGTCGGCTCTCTGCATCGCGGGCATCTTCGCTGCCATCGCCCTCATAGTATTCAACATACTCCACAAGCATCGAAGGTATGATCTCAAGAATAATTTTAGGCATATATTTATCACGAACTCACGAAGTCTAAAATACTCCGTATAACATTAGCTAATTGCTAGTGAGAGTCTCGTTAAAACCGTTCCAGCTGTTTCGGAGATTAACCGGAACAAACTGACAGAACTAAATTTCACATTCGTACGCAATTAAAAAAATTACCTGTCACTTTGATATTACAAATAGGCTTTAAAATTCAATTGATTTGTTACTAGACGTGCCATGTAAATATTATTTAATTTGTAGTTTTTTTTAATAAATATCTTGTTATGTTAATCTAGCTAATAATAATAATTGATCTCTATACCAAAGTTCAACAACAACAAACATCATAACATACTATCATAATATTAGTATACATAAGACACACGTGGTCACTTGGGCTGTTTTGTGCTGTTGCCGTGCAAATATTCACTCACATCCAGCGGTTCTATGGACGTAACAATAATGACTAGTGTCTGTCCCTGTAGAGGTTAAAGGAAACACAATTGTGTCTTTGAAATCCTACTACTAGGAAACTAGTCTCGTAAACTAGCGACAAAGCATTTGACTTCCTTTTGTCAACGCTAAGTTGCCAATACTCGGTGTAATTCGATGAAAACCTTTATTACTGCATAGTTATTCCTCTCAACAAAGTGTTTGAAACACGAGTTTTGTGACATGCCTTTAGTTATTGTTTGCCTTATGTTAAATAATTACGGCTTGTTTTCCAGTTGGTAGCATAATATAATGATAAGAACGATCACGACTCATGTTTTGTTAATAGCTTTGTCAGTAAGTCCCTTGGGGCGGGAAAAGGATTAGGCCTGCGACGTGATATTGACAGAAGTCAATACAATTAAGTTGAATTATAAATTTCGACTGCGTATTCCAATACGAGCTCTTGACCAGATTTCTAATGGAAAGTTAACACAAATTTCGTTTAATTTACTAGCCATGCAAATATTATAGTTCTTGTAACAACACCCCCTTTCTGCCGGGGATATATTTTGCCTATATAACGGATGGCAATTTCGATTTAAAGATTTAATTCTTTAATTGAATTTCTTTATCACATGCGACTGCTCTAGCAACATCGAAACTTACTTTTAAAATACTTTTGATCACAAAGCTGTGTAATGTTTATACGGCTTTATGTGTTACAGTTAAAGCGTAAGAATCAATAGCTTAGGGGAACTTTGCAATTGCCTTCGTTTTCCTTTATCCGTAACTTTATATTCAAAGCGAGCTGTAGGTACCGTAATATTGATGTAACCTGCACCGCACCTCATAAAGGCTGAATCAATACTACTCATTCAAACGTTGGTTATGTACATTCAACATAATGACACTTGCGGAAATCCGATATCTATACATATAATAAAATTGTATTGCATTGTATTAATGTCAGTACGAGTACATTATGACATTATGCGAGCGTGGATAAATTTTTGACGTAAGCAAAGCTGTCATGTCTGCAAATATTTTATCAAAACAATTAGTATATAAAGTTCTAATCGACTATGCCGGTCCAGTATCATCCAAGTGACTAAGCGTCCCTTAGATATATAGAGAATACACACAATATTTTTACTAGTTGTATTATCCAAATGTATTCAATACGCTTTTATGATAATTTTAGAGAAATCGGTCGATAGGACCCAACCCTTATCTGTTCGGTACACTTTTATTCACGTTTTTATTTCGAGTGAAGTCGACCCTGTCAGTCGTTAAACTCGAGATATCAGGTTCCATATAATATGTTTATATTACTGACTGGTGCCACACATAAAGCGCTGGCTGAACGGTGACTCCACTGAGTTACAATTGAATGTGTGAAAACGTGATATTTAAAGTAGTTTAAGCCTTTCTTTAAGCTTTATTATTTATAGCATTATATGGTCAATGGTCTTACCTGTGAAGCAAAAGATTGCGGACTCAATCCTTTCTGGAAGATTATTTGTCATATTACATTTTGGATTCATCTATATATTTGTCCTCATGCCTTCCCACAAGAATCCCCAAAGGGCAGGGGTAGGCAGAGGTTTATAGGTAATACCCATACACCCACTTTCCGCCAGAGATACATTTTAGGCGCCAACGTGAAAGATGGCGAGTTATCATCGCCGTTATTCAAGCACGACTACAGTCGGGATTTAAACTTGCGATCGTTGTGTCGCAGGAAACTAATCAAACCACTCGGCCACCATGGCATAATTATATATTGATCAATTTAAATATAGTTGTCTATGTCCACTTTTATGAAGGATATTGCAAAGTTTTTGCTGTTTTTGTGGAAATTCTTTTTATTAATACATTGCACGTATTACCTTGCATAAATGCATTTTTAATATTTTAAGAAACATTACAACAAGTACTGTTAAAAGGCCGTGTTGCCACGTTGCTAACAGACAAAAACGCTCCAATTAACGTCCGCTCATCGTAACTTATACGCTTACATGTAACTGTTCCATGGCACGCAATATATTCTTATGACACTTAAGAACATTTCAATGCATCAATCTATGAAATTGCAACTGGTACCTAATTGTAAAGCTGAACGCTCGTTTTCACTTTCAATCCACGCTCAAACTGACGGTGCATAAATCATCCAAATGAGTTCCTGATTTCTCCTCGTTCCATTTGAGTACCTTCCATCTGTGATAATATTAAGAAAATGGTCGTCAGCGAAACCCGAGTGATTGTAAGCTTAATATAAATTAATGTAAATGTTACTGCGGTTAATGGATGAGTACGCCTTCAAAGTCGCCGTACAATATGATCGAACTGAATAAGCGCTTTTTGAGCTTATATTTTATGTGATCTGTCGGTATAATTAGGGGGCGACTGAAGCTTCATGTAACTACTGGCTGACCTCGTTTTCGTTCATCTTGAGAATTCAGGATTGGAAAGAGAGGAAGACTACAATAGAAACCCCATTCGGAACTGGAGTTGGCCGACTGGGATTGCGCATACATAAACTTTCGTAGCTAATTAGCACTGTTCTTAGCGTTGTGTTGAGCTGAGCAAAGTTTATAGTCCACTACAAGGCATTTGAAAACGTATATATGTATAAATATTTCGCTGTGATGTCGTTACCGTACCGAGGAAACCGTTCGTTTGCCGTGCTGCCAGTAAAGTTACTTCTCTTGGTATAAGCTTGACATAGCAAGTCAGAACCCTTATGGTGCTACTACCTAAAGGCTGCGGTACATGATGGCCTGGGACGTATCTTGTTTTTGTTTTTTTGGTGTAAGAAAACTAACTACTTTACAATTCATAAGGTCGTTTAATAATGTTTTTTTTATTTCAGAGTGATCCAATGGTCCCACCCTGCATGTAACACCGTAATGCTTTGTGGGTGTTGCATCTGCTTGTGCGCTGCCGTGGCTCTGGGTGTGGACGGACACTGGGTGCAGCCTCAACACTACTCGGGCCTTTGCGCCGCACGCGCGTGGCTACTTGCTACCGGGTTCTCAATGGCGTATGGTGCCATGTTTACAAAAGTTTGGCGTGTACACCGCCACACTACCAAGCCGAAACCTGAGTCTAAGGTAAGTTAATTTAGTTATACTTCCCAATTAGTTAACAATTACTTATAATGCCTATATAACCAAAGAATGACGCCGCGTTGTCTCAGAAACTGATTCTTTGTTTGATCTTTTTGCTGTCGTTGAAATTTAGGGGAAGGTAATATCCTAAATATCTTCATTACTTAACGAGCAATTAGCAGCGGGCTTGTGATCGCTAACATTGGCACACGTGAATCAAGGGTTACATTCCTTCATACCGTTCAGGCCTACCCTACAGCTATTAGGTAAGTATAGCATTTTAACGACAGCATATTTCTAGTAAACGAAGAAAATGTGTTTAAAAAAACAAATATAATTTAATGTAATTTCGAGAGCATTTTCTGTTTCTAACATTGTTTGTTCATTATCTCTATTATCATAGTCCCAACTCATATTATTGTAAGTGTGTTTTGTTTATACTACTTTCCCATCTAAGTATACCGACAAATAGCCTTGATTCTGCAACATTTAAGACGAAGCAAATTTAATACAATAGATATATATCCTCACACCTTCCCACAAGGGTAGGCAGAGGTGTATAGGTAATACTCACGCACCCACTTTCCACCAGAGGTATATTACGTGCCAACGGGACAGATGGCGAGTCCATCGCCGTTAATACAATAGATTTAAAAACAAATCCTTCAGTTTAGATGTGTAATTTAAACATAGGTAGTCAAAAATACGTATCAAATTAATTTGCATAGTGATTTGTCGCATTATGAGCTTCACTTTGAAAGAATACACCGCAACGAAGCCTGTATATGGGTGAGCAGAAATACAATTATTATTATTAGTATATTATTAGGTGAATAATCATTAATCCGCGGCAGACTCACCATCTCCACCTGCCAACTATTATATATCATTAGGAATCCTTTTATATAAAAAAAGCTATTATTTTTATCAATGATCAATGTTTAGATCCAGCTAGGCCAATGTATTTTTCCACCGATGACAATGTAGCAAACTCGTTTAGATAAGTGAACATTTATATTTATACGTGGCCGTTTCCGGGCACAATAAGTAAACATCTTATATTATTGATTGGTCATCGTTTCGCTCTAACTAGATGCCGTCAGGATCGAGTAACGTGCGGCAACCCATACTACGCCATAAAAACCAACGCCGACCGTAAACGTGACTCTTTGTAGTGCGATTTCATGTCACTGCTTTCTTCGCTAACAAGTCGTAAATATTAATTAACTATTACACACATCACCCTATTAATAATGAACCTAACGTTCTTAAGTAGAACGGTATCTAGATGAAACGTAGTGAGGGCCCTATGCCATACCTACGATTTATTTTCATGCCCCTGGGCATTTCCAGCCTAGAATTTGATGGAAGAGTGCTCGTAACTGAAGAGACAGATGAATGTGGACGAAGCGAAAGAGGTATGTAAGTCTAGAGAGAACTGGCGCTCTATACGCTCTGCTACCCCGTTAGGGACTCTGCGTGATGAAATTATTAATATAGCATTTGACTTACCAAAATGTCAAATTTGACAAAAATATATCGTTGATTGAAATTTGATACTTTGTACAAGAATGAGCAAAATAATAAGACTAGACAGAACTGGTCATAGACTACTATTAATACCGCTCTACTTCTTCTGACGCCCCGTGAGGAACTAAGCGTATACGATATTACCGTATGTACGGGTATTGATGTAAAAACCTCATTGTGTACGGGTGTGTAGTTTAGAAATAACGACAATATGAAAATAATTCACATATGCATGCGTTATTTACTCTGGTTCTTGTGTGTAGTTTATGACAGTGCATCCTGTATAGTACAATGTTGACGTAGGGGACCGGAAACAGAATAGTGAGGACGAACTAATATGCGTAAACAGGGGCGGGACCACACTACGAGTTTTGCAAGCGTTGCCGTGCGCTTGTACCTACCGTCGACTACTCGATGGCTTGTATAGAGAAGCTTTAGTGAGCGAGCTGACATTTTAACCAAATTGTTTCAAAAATACTAACTTTTGCCTACTCGCGTTATATATGTATATATATATATATATATATATATATATATTTATCGTCATTTTCGCATTTTTTCTCAGCTTCAAGTTCCTTTTGTTATTCTGTTAATGCCTGTCAGTAACACGAACTGTGGACGAGGTTATTTTTTTACGCCTCTGGTTAAGTATTTTTTTCTAAATATACCCTTTGACCTTTTCCTTATCCCTAAAAGTAAGTATCCCTAAGTAAACAAAATTTCATGATAATCAGTTGAAAAATACTTTTGCATTTATAATATTAGAATATTAAATGGCCTTTAACGCCCTCTACAGTGGGGGCGTTAATAATATTAAAATTAAGATTAAGGCCGGAAATAAAGTACCTATTTAAATTAAATAAGGTACAACTACTTTTTTACTCTCTGCCTACGCGCCTACCTGCCTACCTGCCTACGCTACGCGCTCGGCGTGATGATATGATGATGATGATGACTTTTTTACTAATACATTTACACTGGTATCAGTAGAGATAACTGAAATGCAGAATTTTGCTAAAGTTTGTGGTTTTACTTCATCCGTTCAGTTAAAACCATTTGATTTAGAAAATTGAATGTACTTAAATCACTGTTCATGTATAAATCAATATGTAACTGGCAGTGTTCCAGTTATTGGATATTGATGGATATTATCCTCGGATATTCAAATAAGAACATTATACTAACATGTAATATTTTGCTGGGGTTTTCATACGTAAATAAGAGCTATTTATTATCATACATTATTAATGTAACGCTTGATTTGATAGCACCGGGAGGCTCAATATAGCTACGTAATTACCCAACAACGCTAATACGCATACAATGTATTCTTGTTGTATATATTTTAATATGTATAATTATTCCTAACATGTGTATGTCACCTTGCTCCTCGTAAATGCTGAGACCGATTTTGACGAAATTTTGTGGTGATTTGAAAATACAATTGTATTGTAGTTTTATAATTATACTGTAGGTGGCGGTGTCTTTTTTTAGTATTATCTCTCGTAACAAGATAAATATTTTATTAAAAGTGTTTTTAAGGGGCTTTTATTTTTATCTAAGTAATCGTTTACTCGAAACTGGCGAGCATGTATGACGTGACTGATGTTCTGTAAGTCTAGACAGATCTAGTTCGTTCTACTTTGTATACTCTCTACCAAGTGAGTCTCGCGAAGTAATGTGTGTAACGATATGTATGTAAGTATTTGTTTTATTGATATAGAAACGCATGCACGGCTGGAAGCTGTACACTATGGTCGGGGGTCTCCTAATGGTGGATGCAGCCCTATTAACAGCGTGGCAGCTGCGAGACCCCCTGCAGCGGAGAGTGGAGATCTTCCCCTTAGAAGCCCCTCGCCACCATGATGATGACGTCCATATCCGACCGGAGCTTGAGCACTGCGAGAGCCAGCATAATGCGGTATGGCTTGGTGAGTGAATAATGTTGCTACTATAACATACTAGTAATAGAAATGTTAAAGTTTCCGAGGATGTTCTCGTTTTACGCAAAAACTATCGATCGGAATTTTGGCATAGTGATAGATTAATAGCAGAACATATAGAATATGTTTTGTTCAAGAAAAAATCTACAAATGTACCTAATCAAAATTTGAGCGGATAAACCCGCAGTAAACTACTTGTATACAATACACCCAAATAAAATCTTATGATGTACAAAAATTTTGTATAATGTAAAAATATTTAGACGCCATATCACAATATATGCACTGGAGTGACATGTTTATATGCTGGCCATTTTCCTGTTTTTCCATCAACAAAAGTGTTTAAATTTATGAGTCTTTCCGACCCTTTCGCCTCGCAATATATATACAGAATAGATAACGACAACTTATGGGATGACTGTTCCACTTTTATTGACATAAAGGTATTGATTACGTCGTCGTACATTAGATCTTTGATGGCTATGTAACGCTTATGAATTTTTTATGAAATTTGAGGATATTATTACTGTTGCCAACAATTCCTTTAATATATAATAATAATATAAATACATCATTATTTATAATATTTATATAAACATATATATATATATACATATAATATTTTTATATTATTGTTATATGTTATATTATAATAGATTAGTCTTACCTACTCATTCTAAAAGCAATTATTGGCAACGGTCATAATATCCTGATAAGACTTATCTAAATCCAGATATTACAAGCGATCATTATACAAGAAATTTAAAGTAGGTTCCTACGGGGCAAACAGTAAATTATATTTTATAAAACTTTTCCAACTTCACTGTGACGTTAACTTTCACACAAAAACTTTTTAAAGTCGTTAATCACAACTGTTTTCTTCGTTACATTGTTTAATTTTCTTCAATTTGTTGATAATTCCAACGAGTTGTCCTTGTTTCATACGACATTTATTTTTAAATGATCGCAGCTTCTTTTGCATTGCGTGGCGAAAATACTTTTAATAAAAATAGAGAAAAGAGAGAGAGAAATTATTTGACTAGTATATCACTAACAACCACTAATAGAAGCCAGGTGAAGACACACAACCCCCATGTGTAGTAACGATATTGAGGGTATTTATATGTACACAAAATATTTTTTCGACCGTCTGGTCTAGTGGTTAGAGCTCCTGACTGCGTAACTTGAGGTCGCGGGTTCGAATCTCGCTGAGGGCAGATATTTGTGTGATGAACACGAATATTTGTACCTTAGTCTTGGATGTCCTATGTATTTAAGTATATATATAAGTAAATATATCGTTGTCTAGTTACCATAACACAAGCTTTGCTTAATTTGGGACTAGGTCAATTTGTGTGGAATTGTCCCAGGTATTTATTTATTTATTCTGTAGGCAGGTAGCACCCATATGTTGACCCCATTCTCAAGAACAATTGACATGCTGTCAACATAATGCTTTCAGCAGGACCTCTGGCAACTCATTCATACTAAAAAATGGTTTGTCTCTCACCCCAGGCGTAATGTACGGCTACAAAGGGTTAGTGTTAGTGTTCGGATTGTTCCTGGCGTACGAGACGCGATCGGTGAAGGTGCGACAGATCAACGACTCGCGGTACGTCGGCATGAGCATCTACAACGTGGTGGTGCTGTGCCTTATCACGGCGCCGGTGACTCTGGTCATCGCAAGCCAACAGGACGCTGCCTTCGCCTTCGTCTCGCTCGCCATCGTCTTCTGTTGCTTCTTGAGCATGGCGCTCATATTCATACCTAAGGTCAGTTGACTTATTATTGCAAACATAGACAGCCGTGGTGGCCGAGTGGTTTGTGTAGCTGCCGGCAACATAAAGATTGCGAATCCCGAACCCGAATTGCGAACGTTCGAATCCCGACTGTGACTGTGACGACAATTTTTCTCAATTTAAGTACACTGATTAGTCAAGTGAAGATTTTCGAAGACGTATATACGTATATACTAGAGAAAAGACAGCGGGCTGTTTACGTTGGCACCTTAAATTTATCTGTGGCGAAAAGTGGATGTATGCTCTACCTACTCCTCAGAGTACCCTTATGGGAAGCCGTGAAGATGGTTACGCCTTTACACTTATAGTTTGAAAACACCAATGTCAATGCTGTTTTGTTGGTAACACCTATGTTGAGACACAAAATTTACCTACATTGGGTCAAAGATACAGAAAAATACATCTATGAAAATTAGCTTGAATGATATAAATGAAGTGTCATAATAATATACTCTACACATTATAATTTCTTTTTAATTATTTAAAATATTATTGCTGGCTGGTTTTGTTAAAAAAACAGTGTCTATTTTACAAAGAATAAAAAACATTAAATAAAAAGTCAAAGTAAATTTATTGCCAACATGCTTAAAAAAATCTCAATGTAAATAACGCTGATCTTTTCATTACATTGTGTTTCTATTATTATAAGTACCTACGGATATTGCTTCATGATTGTAGACAAAATTATCCTTATACTTATTACAGATTCGGCCTTAGAACGTCAAAGAAACCAATGAGTATTTCGACGAAGTTCAAAGTTCAAGCAATTATGTTTCTAAACACTTTGTTGTATAATCATTTTGATTGAGCATCGTACACGTGCTTTGAGTTGAGTTCGCGAAATTGTAAAGTTATAATTAATTAGTGATAGGAGTATGTACAGGAATTTGGAAGATGTGAGACAACTTTCAAGTTCGACTATGTCACTACCAACTCCCCTAGTTTGAAATACCTGAAATAGTTACACAGTGGTCGGTTCATTTGACATTATACAAAATTTAATTTATATATTTTTTTATTTGAATAATTCTTAATATTACATTTATGTATAGGTTTTATTATTATATATTCGCGTCTTCCCAGTAAGAGCAGGTAGAGGTCTCTCGCTTCGCTGAAGATATATTTAAGTGCCAACGTAACTGATGACTGGTCTCTCAGTCACGAATGATCTTTGAACGTCATTGCAAACTAATGCCGGGATGGGGGAAACTACTTATACCACTCGATCATCAAAAGGCTTATATATATATATAGGAAAGCCATATATATATATGTATATATTTTAATGATTTTAAGGGCGTATGTGGAGTCGTATTAGTAACATACTTACCATATCATTGATACTTATGACCATATATTTATATAACTGTGGGCATTATTACGCCACTGACTAGCACTTCAGAGAAATTTGTGGATATTCTTGCCTTGTCATGATATTCATGTATTGTCATTTATCTAACCCAGTTATAGTAGCCATATGATAAAAATATAATAAATTCACAAGCAAGAGTATATCGAATCAAATAAATTTATTATATGTAAAATTACGTAAGTACATACATTTACTTTGAGCCGTGGTGGCCGAGTGGTTCGAGCAGTTGCCTGCGACGCAAAGGTCGCAAGTACGAATCCCGACTGTACCAATGAGTTTTTCTGAACTTAAGTACAGTGATTAATCACACCACGAGCTTTACGGTGAAGGAAAACATCGAGAGGAAACCTTCATACGTCTGAGAAGAAATTCAAAGGCGTATGTATAGTCGTGCTGGAGTAACGGCGATTAACTCGCCATCTGTCACGTTGGCACCTAATATACCTCTGGCGGAAAGTGGTATGGGTATTACTTATACACCTCTGCATACCCCTTCGGGGACCCTTGTGGGAAGGCGTGAGGATATATTTACTGATACAACAATACTTAATGATAATATTACCTACACCCTGGTTGACGGCACAGCAATATGATAACGTCTACATGGCATGGTGCCCTACGTTTTACTTTAGTACAATTCTATTGTGTGCAATATCTAAAAGGTACCTTTACATTTAAGATTGTGATAACTTATATTACTCACTTATATCTACTATTGCTATATAAACTTATGTTTATCCTGCTCGTGACTTATATAATCCTATATATCTTATAATATGCTATATTTCTTATATTTTATGTAATTACTAGCTGTGCCCGCGACTTCGTCCGCGCGGAAAAGTGATATTAAGCAGCATTTTTTTTACCCCCTTAAGGGTAAGATTTTTACAAAATTTGAATGTAATATTAATTTATATGTAATCAAAAGCCTAAAAAATAAGTTTCAAGGTTCTAGCTTCAAAAATTACGAAACTTCGATACAAACTATATTCCCCTATTTCAACCCCTTACAACCTTTTTTTCGCATTAAAAAGTAGCCTATGTCCTTCCTCAAACTCTAGGCTATATCTGTACCAAATTCCATTTAAATCGGTTCAGTAGTTAAGGCGTGAAAAGGTAACAGACAGACAGAGTTACTTTCGCAATTATAATATTAGTAGGGATTCTATTCATTTGGTATATAATGTATCTTTATAATAGTTAGTAACTATTATAAATGCTTACTCAAACATTATATTTGACGTACAGATATAATTTATAAAAGGAGCAGGCATAAATCACTCCTCAATGTATCATTGAGTTATTTATTCAGTTCAAAAGAGATTCTTTAACAAATATGTATCGTCTTTTAGATTTCGCGTGGATTGCGAATTCTTTGAAGTCAGTTAATAATTGATATTTAAGAAATGCCGTTTACTCGAAGGGAATAAAAAGTGATTCATCGCCAAAGTTTGCAGCCCTCAATATTAATGTTCTAACGTTACAAGACATTTCCACACCATTTCACACAATTATCGGTTTTATAAACCACTGGTTCAGAGAGATAAGATTAATAAAATATTTCTTATATTCACGAAAATATTACCAATATTTTTTTTAGCCTATGGAGAGTTATTTGTTTAGGATACACCTAAATAACATCAAAGCTTCGGTACATAGACGACTTTGTTTTTTCATGTAGCCCTCGATGTCTCCACTGCTGGACAAAGGCCTGCCTACTCTCTTTCTACCGCTCGCAGTCGAGCGCTACTCTCGACTTCTGTATACCTATTTGTATTTTGTACTGTGTATTGTGTTATTTTAAAAGTAAATTAAAATCAAAATATCTGTGTTTTTGGGCTTTTATAATGTACACAAGTATTGTATACCGGCCCGCCTGACAGCACGCGGTAACTGTAGCCTGTGTACGCTTGCAACAATGCAACGAGTATTAACACAGTTAATACTTGTTGTGGTTATCTTAGGTGAACTAGCAGCATAAGAGAGTAACAATTCTCATTTCTGCACAACCACTTTTTATGAAGTTCTGCGAACCTTTCTCTCTATCGGAACAAACCTACCCAATACTCCAATACCTATCGAACGGGAAAACTCTTAGGTACTGCGTCTTCAATTACATAGTTTTGTATACAGGGGGCCTTAAATAAAATACATCCTAAGTTGCCAATTTGATTACCTACCTTTTTTTTGCATACAAATCTGCTGTAATGATAAATTTATACTAACGTGTAAAATGTAATTAAGAGAACCATGTAACCATCTTTTAAAAGTGAATATTATTCGCTTGAAAATTGTTGTCATATTTGTTTTATTGCATCGTCATGAGGATATATTCACAGCACCCTACTACATCTAGAAGTCAACTGTTCTATTTTCGACAACCTTCGATGATTGATTTGACCATGTCTTCTCACGTGCGATTTTCAGCATTTAAGTTGTCTTTTTATTAGGTTATAGAGGTGATCCGACACCCGACGGAGCGACCCGAGAGCAGCCGGGGCTCCGGGTCGGGCTCAGCCCCCGCCGACGAGGAGCGCTACAGGGAGCTCGTCAAAGAAAACGAGGAGCTGCAGAAACTTATTGCACAGGTATGAGAATTTAATCACTTAATAGAGTTGCTACTTTGTCTATACTTTCGTAACACACTAGCTGAAGTTACCTACGTAAAATCAGATTTTTCGGGAATAAAATATAAATGTTATACTTTATTAGCAACAGTTCTCATTGATGCTCCGCTCTCGTTGGTCGTAACGTGAGGTTATATAAACTAGAGCCTCCCTTGATAAGCGAGCTATCCAAAGCAAAAATATTTTTTCAAATCGCATACATTGCTCCTGAGCTATTAGCGCGCTCAACCAAACGAATAAACTCTTCAGCTTTATCATACAAGTATAGATGAAGAAATATCTAAATTGAATGCCCAGCTCTAGTTAGTCTATGACTCTCAGAGCAAAAAAAATTGAACTAAAAATATGTCTGAGAGACGGCGCCAGGCACATTTCCTACTGCGTCGGTGCCTTAATATATTTTGTTAAATATGGATGTTCTTTTTCATTGTTTCACAGTTCCGTGTCGGTTCTACTTCGCAATATATTTTCCAATTCAGTGTTAGACTTTGCAGTCTATATTATTAGGGCTTCAGTTTGATGAATAAAAGATAGATAGATAACTATGGAGGATATTTTAAGACGTGTGAGACTTAGCATCACCATACTCATATTTTAATTTACTTCCTTGCGTCATTCAACTGCAGCTTGATTCGTTCAAAAGGTATTTTCTAGTTTATTGTTGCTCTTCTTCGTTGCTATACTTATTGTGCTAAGCTGAAGGTCAAAACATAAATAAGTGTAATGAAATTTTAAACCCTAAAAGTAGGTAATCTTTCATAAGCTGACCTCCTAAAAGGACTATTTACTTTTCCGCCAATTTAGTAATATTGTTTTAAACTAGATAGTTGGCATGATATCAGGTGTATCCTGTCCATACTAGGCATTAAGTATATAATGTTTTTCCAAGAGTAGTTTAGGGTGCTAAACATACCAACACTACACACAACCGACCACTGTTCCGTCCTCGCCGGCGAGGCTCGACGCGATTAAGCCGTAATGTTCCCCCCCCGACCCGCGCCGAGCCAGACGCGCAAATCCCGCCCCCAAATAATATATAAATAAAATTAACAGTCCAGCCCAGCTCCCTTGCTCGTGATCCAGCAACGCACTAAGCCGAGGTTGTTCTCCACAGGGGGTGCCTTTAGCTGTTTTGCTTATTACTAAAGTGCCTGACTGGAGGCCTAGGTCACGCCATTGACTGGTTAAGTAGCAAAAGTTCCCGGAACTCACCCTACGAGAGACAATACAAAAAGAAAATAGTTTAGGGTGTTAATACACCGTACAACGAATCCTTCAGAGGCTCTAGTGCGTGAAGAATAAAACAACTGTCCTTAATAGACATTTCCACTAAACCATAATTCAAGTCTCCCAAAGCAACTACAATGTAAAATTAATTCACTTAACAATCCGAATTTAAAATCTCTTTGGTGAATTTGTGAATGCACAAAGTTGGAAAAACACCATTAATTTAAAATGTCCCTATCTTAACTTCAAACAACGTTTATAAGTAGAGCCCCGAGTGATTACGTCGACTCACAAATTTAAAGAAATGGCGCGTAGGAAAGTGTTGTTTCACTTTTTCGGAATCCATCCAAAAAGTATTTATGACATTAAAACAGCTTTTAAATTAATGAAGGCTGTAAAGTGCTTACATTATTTTATAGTTATATATTATATACTTTTCAAGGAATTAAGCAATCTCTGTTACTAAGGGCACTTGGGAAAACACTCCACCGCGCTCTCTATTAGTGTCATTTGCAATTCTTTAGCAGGAATTAATTAATGCCAACATTAGCCGAGCTACGGTTCTTGTAAGTACGTCCGTATATTTAAAAGCAATCTCAATTTATTTAACATGTTACTTTACAACTTTCTTTGATTTTTACGAGCTAAATTTTTTTTGGTACACGCCTGCCCAGTTAGGGATTCGTAGTGATAATGTCTTCGTGAACAGTGTATTTTATTGGCATACCAAATGAGCGGTGCATGTTTCATCTAAATCGCTTAGACATAAGCGTATGGTTGAAAAACTAACAAAGCTCTTCATCTTCATATATGAAGTTGAGCACTAACGCACTGTGCGGCTTGCGGATAAAATCGTGTCTTTTGCATAATTGCTTCTGCTTCCCCTGTTCAAGTAGAGCTTCTTTACAGAAAGAGGAGCGAATCCGGGTGCTAAAACAGAAGTTAGTGGAGCGTGAAACAGCAGCAACAGACGGCGGCGTGACGCAAGGTACGGGCGGAGTGCTGGCGGATCTTGCCACAGCCACCTCTGATTACGGCACATCCACTAACTACACGCGCTCCTCGAGAGCATCCGTGTCCGACCTGGACTTCTCGGAGAGCTACCTATAAACCACAATTGGATGCTATCCATAAAACCGTACTATCAGCTATTTTCAGTTTTAATCCCGACTTACTTCTATTTTCAGATTCCAATTATAATAAAGCTGCATTTACCCTTTGCGAGTATATATATTTATGTACTTTACAAAATAAAGCCGTCTTTTCTTTACGAGCGCTTATTCGTATGGATTCATACATATGTAGCATTGTCAACCTTTGTAGTACTATATAAAAGATTAAATGCTTGATAAGTAAAATATCATCCTTAAACAAGGATTGCTTAGTAAATATTTCTACTACTAAACGTTCAATTCTGTTGGCATCTTTATTTCGTATCGGCAAAAACTGAAATATTTTCCGAAGCAACGTTCATTTGTTCGCCCGTCGTTATTCTCGGCAGCCCGGCAGACCAACTAACCAGTCCTAATGAATCTCGCTTTATTGATCGTTATGTCCAATTAATATTCTTGTGGCATAAAGACCTTTTGCGGTCGGGCAACAATTCCTTCACCTAACCCCTTTGTTATTCCTATAACTTGAATCTTGGCCTTTTCTTTCTTGTTTGTTATTTCTTGTTTATATTTTATAACTATATAATATATAATATATCCTCACGCCTTCCCACAAGGGTCCCCGAAGGGGTAGGCAGAGGTGTATAGGTAATACCCACACACCCACTTTCCGCCAGAGGTATATTAGGTGCCAACGTGACAGATGGCGAGTCCATCGCCGTTACTCAAGCACGACTATACATACGCCTTTGAATTTCTTCTCAGACGTATGCAGGTTTCCTCTCGATGTTTTCCTTCGCCGTTAAGCTCGTGGTGTGACTAATCACTGTACTTAAGTTCAGAAAAACTCATTGGTACAGTCGGGATTCGAACTTGCGACCTTTGCGTCGCAGGCAACTGCTCTATTTTTTTTATAACTGTTTCTCGTTAATCCTTTCCTAAAAATTTAAGAAACGTGCCAGTTACTTATTTTCATAATCTCAGGGACACTTAGTTGTTTATTTAAATTCCTTGTTTTTGTCCTTATTGAATCTGTTTCATAAATTGTTTTAATGAAACTTTTTGTTGATAACGATTTTGTTATCACGGTAACATTTATCAATGTTTTGTCATGTCCAACGTTACTGTGGTGTGATATATGAAACCTGGACCTAGTGAATTATACCTAGTTAGTTTACCTGCTCGATAATTAAATCGGAAGAAAAGCAACCCAAAACGTCTAAAAAGTCTAAGCAAAATGTAAATGTTTAATCAACCTCAAATATTGTTTGTTGGAGGATATTTTATCAAAACTTACAAAACATACTAGATTATATTGAGATTATATAGAGAATAGATATATACGAAACCATACTAAACATAACAAACACCCCTGGGCATGAGATATTTGAGATTGGTTATTTAAAGTCGCGATCAATATGGGAAGCTAATGCAAGTAGCGTGGAAAACTATTATTAGTTTGAAGTTCTAAAATTGAACGGCTACACGAAACTCCAGTCAATTCGGCTGCTGTTTAATTTTAATCTAATTTAATTTGTTTAATGCCTACTTTTGGTTTAATGTCAATGACGAATTATTCGTACGTGATCAAAACCAGATCCTTAATTCTAATATATGTGATCTGTCATGAGTAAAGCAAATGGTAATACACAAAAGCCTGTGATGGTAATGATGCCAAAATGGTAATGAAAGCAAATCTAATGATACATTGATTTCAGACCTTTTCATATATCCAAAATCCAAAACATTTCAATACTATTTGCAGTTTCTAATCAATATATGCTCCTCCTCCTTTTAATGTAAGGCCGAAGCTTTACGAAATTCCAACTGATCTATCTTCAGTTCTTACCTAGTTAGGAAGACGTGACAGGTCTGTCGAGTATAATATGACTATCGGTGTCATCGGATAATGGTTCCCAAAATACTGAGTACCAGCAAATTCCTCTATATATGGCTCGTAGAGAGAATGACCAAAGAGGTAGTTCAGAGGAAACAGAATGTAATTTCAAGTTGAACTATTACTTAAAAATATATGTATACGGAAAGGAAAAACTTTAAATTGCATTATATTTATCCGAATTCCTTGCTCTCTTAACTTAACTTAACTTAACTCCACATAATTCCGTCTATTCAGTACAAATCTCTGATAAAGATTGGATACTTGTAGCGTTCTGAAGTCCGCTGTTCGCATTCACGGCTTCTTTACGTCCATAAAGATCGCGGCTTTGTTTCGTCTCTACCTCACACGTATTGTACGAATGCACGTGTCTTTAAATCTAATACCTATACCTAAAACTCCTACTAGACTGATTTAGTGGTACTTGTAGCATTATGGGATCTACTCAAAATTATTTCTAAATATTATATTGTAAACTACATTACTTGTAGATGTATCTTCGACACTCGTTAGTTATAATTCTAGTGTTACTTCTTGTCTCTACAGGCAGACAAGTGCATTTAGCATTAAGTCTCGCTGCAACGATCTTTAATGCATTTTTAAATATACATATTAGATAATAATAAATTATAAACAAAACACTGTCTTCAAATCAACACGTTTATATTTTATTGGCACAAGTTATCTAAAATTTAGATAGATTTAAGATCAAGTTAAAGTTGCAATGTGAGATGTTTTTAATATATGATTGATTTAGAAAATAATGAATCCCCTTACTTATAAAGATTAAAATGCCTCATAAGCTTTTATGTTTTTGTGTCGCTCTCGCAATACTTACAATGAGTGCGATAAGCTCGAGCTAACCGAAATAAATTTTAGCAATTCAGAACGTATATATTGCTTATAAGTAAGTGGGCTTGATTTTAGTTTATAATATATCTAATTCCATTCTGTTTTTAGAAGCGTAGATTTCATGCAGTCAAATCTCGTTATAACGCACCAGAAATTGTAACTCTTATATTTATTTATTTATTCATAAGTTTCGGAATTGGTATACGAATATTATAAAAAACTAACGTTTCTTTCTGTAATCCATGGGGAGAAAACGGTCAATTCGGCAGAATGAGTGCAACGCTCGATATTTGAAATTATGGGCATAGGTATGTGTGAATCCCTATTCCCTAGTAGTGTTTGTCAGTAGCTTGAATATGTGGTCCCAACCCTAGTAGATTTTGTGACCCCAGAGTTGCCCAGCATGCTCCCCTTGCAGCACTATCGTCAATACCATGTCCCCTCTATAGACCTTTGTCCTACAGTTGCAGTTGTACCAGTGGCTTCAACACACAGCACAACTAGTTTTATTCTGTACAATGTCTTTATAACGTAATTTTCTGCTTTTTGATACAGAAAATATTAAAAGCCTCAAGCTTAAAATTCCGTTTCGGATTCATACATCAAACTAACGTGTTAGCAGCATCTGTTGCTGAATGCCCCTTTACATAGCTTAGCATTTGTGGCAATCGATTTGTAACCCAAATATTGAAAGCACGCTGGCAGAACTCCACGGTATATTTTCTGTTTCGGCACAACCACCCATTATACTAATGAAAAAGCATTAACAGCACTGTACATATGATAGTCGATAAAGTAATATTTGGTATTTGGTATAATCCGACAAAATGCAGAGTAACGAGATTTCCTTGCATGAATGTTTGCTATAATTATGTTTTGTAAAGTTTCCTTATTTTGCTGTTTCTGTAGTCACGTGGCGTTGAAATACACGGGAACTTGATATCAATATTAATACGTTAATGAGACATTAACATGTTAATGTTCTTTGCTGTGATAACGACTCAATTTTCATAATCTTATCAACTTTGACGAAAGGTTAACCTTATGTCAAACTTCGAGGGAATATTAAAGTCTAGTGTATTTATATCTCCATCGCTTTGATGTTGGTCTGTGCTTCATAATGCTTTGGTTTTCAGTAGATTTTGAAACAGGAGAAGAGTGAGAAGTCGTAGCTGTTTAGGACCATGTAAGGCCATTTTAGTTGCTGAAATAATGGGCCCCATACTATTGCTCTTGTTATCATTATTCAAAAGTGCTCCTTTATTGAATTATGATTGCAATAGCACGTCACGGTATGGCCCCAGGTCATGTTATGACCACTGTAGTATTGGATGGTGGATGTAATTAAGTGTACTTTTTCTCTCTTGGCAGATGTACAGGATCAACACATCTGATTGGCTGCATAACAAGCTTCGATAGTTCAAGTTTCACGACATAATGTCGTGAGACACACGTTGACTAGAACATTCGAGCCCGCTTTATTTGCTCTATTTAAATGTAAGAGATAAAGTGTTCTTATACGGTTAGATGGACTATAAGTATTATTTCGAAAACGATTAGTTTACATATAAATTAACGATTTGCCTCCGAAGTGGCTGAGGCTAATAAGCGCTTATCTGAGACGTGAGGACCTAAGTTTGATTCTGGAAGAGGAAAAATGTGCCATAGCTGTGTTGAGACCTTTCCATTATTTCTTATTAAGGGATTCTAAAATTTTCCCATAACATGGCCATGAATTTATTGCCTGTGTCGGTTGGTCCTTAAAGATTACTTCAGTAACAATTGAATGTTAAGTGATGATACGTCATGATGCCTTTTCATGGACCCTTCTTGGAGGCGGTTTTGGAAGGCGTTTAAAACCTTAATGAACGAATAAATAGTTATACATCTCGATCGATAAGCTACCTTTTAATGCGCAGTTTATACATAGGAGTTAGTTCCATCAAGTTCTTAATGTGATTGTACTTGATCCTTGCTCAGTAGACTCAGGACTATTCTATTTCCCATTAATGTGTAAAGCACTCTAATATTATGTTTTATTATAGTTTATCAAAGTAATCATTAATGTGTATCGAAGTTTAAATGTTATAACGAATTTTACATACTTTAGCAAATCTATGTTATACATTAATTGATGTTATTTCTTCATAAAAATACATTTAAAACGTTCTCAGTGGTATCTATTCGAAAGTTCTTGTAAATTTTACATTCTAGAGATTTAATACTACATTTATTAACAAATCCAATATAAGTAGTGTATATTTGACATATCACAGATCTGTTATGAAATCTGGCGTTACAAATTATGGAAGTTAAAAAAATGATACTAAAATTTATATAAATAAACAAAAATTTGGCTCAAGACAATATGCCAAAGTCATAATCTATTGAAGTCATTATGAATTAATACTACAATCATTCCTAACGTTCATTTGTGTACGGACATTTAATTTAAAACTGCGTAGAGGACATGGTAAGCCCTAGCTTTAAGTAGGTATTTCCTTAATCATTGTTTCTTAACAAAAAAGTTTAAAATCCGTCATCAGTTATTCATGAGATAATAAGATTATACTACCTACAGATGTTACAGCACTGCCAAATTAATATATGTAAGTAGACGAAATATTGTTCGAGCTAAGTGACAAAAATAGTTCTAGTCGTTTTAGATATACATATAATATGTAGTTAATGGATTACAGTTACACACTTGCTCCTGTTGTTTAGATGACGTCATCGTGGAATACCTACATACCAAAATAGCCCAAACTTGGCGTTTGGGTTATGCCCATGAAGTAAAACAGCATAGAATTTATGTTTGTTTAATTTAGGTTTACTAATAAAAATGTTGTTTGGGCCGTATTCAGAAGTCTTTGGTGTACACAGCATACACAAAATAGTTCAAATTCAAATTAATACATTATTTTTATTTATATGCACATATAACACTTCCTTAATATTAATAATATTTGCAATCAGTGAAATATAAAACAAAACATCAGTCAGAGCAATGCCTCTTTTCATTCGCATTTTTTACATCGCTGAATTGACAAAATAACTTATTCTTTATTATAAAGGTTGTGTTATACGTATCATGGAGTTCTATCCACTGGCAATTGGTTGCACTCTTGGCTTCCGTTCAAATCGTGTCCCGGTTATGTTTTAGCCGACTTAACGAAACTATCCTTAATAATTCCATAGCTTTATTTCAGGCCTCGCATTAAATGCAATTGGGTGCAGTATTGTAATTTTATGTGTCCTTATTGGCGTCGAGTGTTGTCATAACTAAACCAGGTAAATAAGAATAGCTACTAGCATCGAATTTGTCAGATAATTCGTCCAGAAATATGTCAGTTTTCCCCACAGAATTGGATTCCATTTAGAAAACACATGTTTTATACCACATTAGGCATTTAGGCCTCGAGTGTAAGATTTGACTGCATAGAATAAAAATTATTAATTTAAAATAAATTTAATTGTTGTTTATTGTTGTACATATTGTTTCTTAAAGTTTAAAACATTTAGGGAATCGTTGACATTCTAAATTTTATTACATTTCGATGTTATTACGAAATGATTTTGTGATTCTATCAATGTAGACACCCGACCCGGCGGCGTCTACACTGACGGGACTCGTAAGCTAATACTTACTCTAGAACAAATGTCAGTTTTATTATAGGCTTCGTAATTAGAGGTTTACTTTCCTGTGATCTATACGGTTGGTTGTAACGTCTCACCCTACTCATCACCATGTAAATAAAAAGTCATCGAATGATCTGAATGTAAGGCATTGTTTTATTTCCGCAGCCCCATTGCATGCTATGCTTTTGTCTTACAGAGTCCTACTAATAACATATGTATGTATATAAAAACAGATACGGCTGAACAGAATTAGTGGATTAACACATGACATGTTTTATTCCAGAAAATACCAATGAGATCACATTTAATAGGGGGCACTGTTAGTTTATAATAATAGGCAACATAAATCATGATTTTACAAATACCACGTGTCGATACCAGATCGTCTAGCCCACAAAAGGATCTCGGCCTCTAGACATCCTTTGTCCACTCGCTCAAAGCACATTACTGGACGTGCCACAGGCAAAACATTTCACTTAGGTCTTAAATAGTCATCGATCGTATTTAAAACAATGGGGATACCCTATTGTCTAGCTATTGTTATTGTAATTATAGTTTTTAGCTAACTAAAGCCAAAGTGGCTTAGTGGTTCGAGTAGTCGCCTGCAACACAACACGTATTGGTTCTTTAGAAACGACGATGTGGCGAGTACATCGTCGTCATCTGTCACCTAAAATATTTCTCCGGTGAAAAGTAAGTGTGTGCATTTCTACACACCTCTGCCTACCCTTTGTATTACGTTGGCGAAGACACAACAGCACTACCTATGTGTGATATAAACCTGAACACGTGCTATAGTCTCATTTTAACTATAAGCGTACAGTATTGTTTTTTCTAGATGAGCCTTGAAACATATTTATATTAGATTAGATTTGCAAGATGTTGTTATGGGAATGATTGGAGTACTGTACATTCACGCCGAGTCCGTATCTAAGTAGTCAGAGAGTAGAACGCCAGTTCTCTCTCTACTTAAAGGTATATTTAAATAAGTATAATACAATAACTTGTTGTATCATTCGCTTTTATTAAATTTATTTGGAATTTATATGGAAAATTTACAGGTGAAGGAATGCTTAAAATTGGTAAAGTAGTTTCAGAATTTATCCATAACAAACAATTTTACAAACGGAAAACAATAAATAACATTTTTCTCTATATATGATGTATGTTCACAGATGTATGATCAGAGGATACATACAGCAAGCGTTGAGAGAACGTTCCTTACGACATAGTAGAGGATTTATATTTTCATATTTTGTATGCTGCCAACTTTGTAGGTAGACAATCTGAATACATTATGGCAAGGAGAAACGCCAATCACAAGGGGCTTAGACCTGTCACTCCGTTAGAATAGGGTGATTTGTTGCAAGTTTTTCTAATTTCATAACACAATTTGTTACATAATATTAAAACAATAAAGCAGATAAAGTGCCGTGGTGCCTATTGGTTCAAGTAGTCGCCTAAAACACAAAGACTAGTTGGAATTCCTGCGGAGGGCTCGCCATCTGTCTCTTTGGCCCCTAAATATGTTCAGCGAATGCTCATGAGAGTATTATCTTCATGCGTTCCCACAAGGGTTCCCGAAGTGGTATGGAGAGGCGTGTAACATCAAGTATTACAAGGGTGATAATCACGAGGTTACTGAGGCTTCTCAAGGCGTGAGTAACATTAGAGTTCCGTATTAAGTATTATACTTTTATATTATTCCTTATTTATTAAATAATAATATATCCTCACGCCTTCCGACAAGGGACCCTGAAGGGCTAGTAGGGGTAGGCAAAGCTATATAGGTAGTCCCACACACCCACTTTCCGCCAGAGATATATTAATTGTAACCAGAAATAAGCAAATAATGATAAGAGGCTACCTATAATGATGGATATAAAATTGAAAAATAAAATTCACTATTGAAAGGTAATTTTCAGCGTATCAGTTCAGATAATCCAACAATTAAAAACTCATCATTATTGTGAGAATCACCGGAAACATACGCAAACGTTTTATTTAAACAAAACACATTCTCATTAACACACAAATTGAAAGCAAATAAAGGTTCCTTTTTCACATTTCATCAATTTATTAATGGCAAATGCATAAACTTGGCTCCAGTTTATCCAGCCGTGTAATTTTGAACAAATGAAAGTTAACGAACCGGCAAACTTTGTGCGAGTTTTTACTCTTACCTGTTTTTATGCCTGTTTTCGCATATCAATTTGAATACGTGATAAAACCAAGAATAACTTACGAGCGACTTTTGCTCTGAAATTTGCGGACTTTCCAAACCAAGCGACGCTGCGCACATTTCCATTTGGTGTGTTTATAATTTAATTTTCTCGAGCAAAAACGGGTTGTGTCACAAAAGCTGTATGATTTAATTAAATATACACTGTAATGTTAGACGAAATGGCAGTATGCGCAGATACCTATGTGCAGACGGTAAATTGTAGTCGGTCTCCTTGTTTTTTATTATATAGCCGATGGTCTAATTAAAAAAATGCTTGGGATAAAGCCATATAAAGACAGTATGGGCGTTCATATGACGATAAAGGTATACATATTTCTCCCCTAATTACGATTATTTATTTTTAGAGATTTGTTTTGTAATGATGTAGGGAGGCCCTTGCCCAGCAGTGGGATGTACCAAGTTAACAACAACAACTATTTTTGTACACCAAATTATATCACAAAAACTGCACAAATCGCCTATAACATAAACATAGAATTCCTTCCCGCCGAGTCGCTCTAATACCTTTACCTCCATGGAGTACTTTTTAATCTTACAGACTTTACTTCTCCCATTCTTATTCCCGTTGTCACTAAACTAAAACCTACATAAAGTCCAGAAAATACACTGTCTAAATTAGCATCTGCGGATTACCATAACAATCAATTATTTACTCTTTAATTTTAAACCCGCTTAAAACAGGCGCTTTTTCACACTTTTCAAGATCATCGCATATCGGGTCGTTTAAAATCCACCTTTTTGTGTAATCCATCAAGAGGTTTGATGTAACAATCCATTTAAACGCCTAAAATACCGTGGCCCATTTTTTTTTAGTCAAATGACATTCAAAAAGGTCTTATACTTTGCGAAAATTATTCTTGTTTTTTTCAGTTGCACCATTTACATCTACAAACATCAAAAATGTGGGGTCCAGGTATATCTGGGACGGGTTTGTTTAGCTACGAAACGCATTTATTGTCAACAGAGGTAGAATATTTTATGACCAAAGTCCCTCGTAGCTAATTAAAAAGAAACGTGACATCAAAATAAAGATAACTAGCAACACAGAAGGCATTAGTCGCACGATTTAATTAGCAGAGACTGAACTGTAAGTGTAACGAAGAGAAAGCAATTTGTTCTAAAGGGAGGATTAAGAGATGATTGGACGCAAGAGATAATGTCCTCCAAAAACAAGTTCCCGGCTTTATTACATTACTTGGTGTGATGGTAAATATGTCTATCGATTAACGAATTACTACAGTTCTCTTATCACTTACGCATTTCTGTGTGACACAATTTTATATGAATGAAGTCTTGATAGCCGAGTGATCAGGCCAGTCGTACCTGAGAAGCTCAGACGTGTGTTTGATCCTAGCTGAGAGCAGTTATTTGTATAATGAACATGAGTATGTATTTGTAATTTAGTTTTGGATATTCAATGTACCTATGTATATCACAACATACTATAAAACAATGTCTCCCGGCGTGTCTGTCTGTCTGTTCGTGATAACGTCCTAAACTACTGATTGGATTTGCATGCGGTTCACATCCAAAGACAGAATAATTGACGACAAATGTTTAAGTAAATAATTTATATAATGTATTGTGTAAATTGGTTGAAATATCGTGCAAGTCATTGGAATAAGACAAGTTGTGTGGGAACTTTCGTCGAAAACGCTAGATATAAAAAAACAATGTATGTGCCCGAGCGAAGCAGGGGCAGGTCGCTAGTATCGATCTAAGTATGTTTGTTTGTCATTGACTAGTTCCCAACGTTGCTTGATTTTTGCTTAGAACAATACTTTTTTTTTATATTTAGCTTATTATTATTATTATTATTTTTATTATATCCTCACGCCTTCCCACAAGGGTCCCCGAAGGGGTAGGCAGAGGTGTATAGGTAATACCCACACACCCACCTTCCGCCAGAGGTATATTAGGTGCCAACGTGACAGATGGCGAGTCCATCGCCGTTACTCAAGCACGACTATACATACGCCTTTTGAATTTCTTCTCAGACGTATGCAGGTTTCCTCTCGATGTTTTCCTTCACCGTAAAGCTCGTGGTGTGACTAATCACTGTACATAAGTTCAGAAAAACTCATTGGTACAGGCGGGATTCGAACTTGCGACCTTTGCGTCGCAGGCAACTGCTCGAACCACTCGGCCACCACGGCTCTAGCTATTTAGCTTAAATATATATAATTTAATTATTACGCCTTCCAATAGAATAGGCCCTAATATTCTTCTTATTATCACATGATCGCTGTAGAAAGGAAAATCTTTCAATGTTACGAAATTACTACGCTATTTTCATTTCAAATAAAATTGCCTTCAAGATACCTCCGCTACATCCAGACAGAATAATAATACAATGAGTTAAGATGTTTTTGCAAATAAATCGTGTAATATGGAAATACTTTTTTTTACAATTTCTATGAATGAAACATAATTCAGCGTTATTCTCAAAGCCTCGCTGAGTTTTTTTATGTATTTATGACTTGGAAAAGATGGGGGAAGGGGAACCCTTCATAATAGCTAACAAAAATTTTGGTAACAAGTGGCATATTTTTATAAGAAATAGAATAGAATCAGAACATTCTGTCTCCGTGTATTAGGTGAGCTTCGGCGTGATGTATGAGGCCATACATTATATAGCTTTTCATGCTCTCTATTTATTTTTTCTGTTCTTTATTTATATCTTAAAGAATCCACGAACAGTATAGTGCTACTAGCAGTAGCTTTTTGTTTTAATTTGTAGTTTAATTATTAACGGCATTCGTTTTAATTTCTTCGGTTTGTAGGTTATATAATATTTAAGTGTCTATCACTCGTGTGATGATTAAAGTTGTTTCTTTCTTTCTTTCGATATACACAAGTATAATACACGAATACTTTCGGTATTCTAAGCTTACATCTAGCTTCAAGAGCAACCTGCGTTTAGGTGTGGAGTCCGATTGAAATTTTTAATCCTTTTAATAAATTTTAAAAAAAATTGAGTAATGCTTAAAGCTTTAAATCCACTGATTTCAAAAGGCATTTTACTACATATGGCAATCCTGAAAGCAACCTAGCGAATGATTCGATGTTACCCCTTCATTTGAAAAGGGGAATAGGTCATAAAGTCAGTTGCGTTACGTAACAGCGAAGATTGCCCTAAAAGCGGGTAGCGAGCGAACGACAAGCGCGCCTCAATGGCCACATCTGAATTACAAATAAGCCCACTCCAATCTGCTTCACTGCATCTGAAAGCTTTCATAAATTTTTGTACCGAAATTCTAAGCTATTTTAAGTTGCTACGAAATTCAATTACTCTTCACGTGCTAACAAGTCTGTAAAGTTAAGCAAAAAAAATTTCTTTCACCTCAAGACTAATAAAAAAATATTCAAAATTATTTTATTTCGGATTTATTAACAATGTGATGTTCTTAATATTCAAGTTTATGAAACAAATATAATACCAGTGTTGTTATGTCCAGGAAATTGGATCAGAGAAAATTGCCACATGTCCGAATTTCGAATGTTGTAGTTAAATCTGACCACCGATGTGTGATTTCGAAAATGACAGTGGAAAAAGGTAAATGGAAATGTACATATGGAAAGGTTTTTTCAATTGGAAAATGCGTTCAGGCGATAACAACTGCGACCCATTTCCAATAAAGGAGGAATGGCCTCGGCCCTCATAATTTTTCTAAACCATCCCGTGGCTGATGGTGTTTCAAACGGAATTCCGATTACGTACGCGATATTTTTCGCTGCGGAAAATCTGTACACAAATTCTTTCTCCACCTGCCCTGTTTCGTCTGATAGATAATTAAACCAAGGCAGAAAATGGCGAGTCCATCGCCTATTCTCATCCATGATTATTTATACGTTTTTATCTTTCTTCTATAAACGTCCGCCTGCATCTTCTGTTTTCACTAAGTTATCTATCACCGTTAAGCATGTGACAAAATACTTACTTAATTTTATAAAAAGCTCATTGGTACAAACCTCTGGGGCGCGAACTTGCAATCTTTATTTCTCAAGCGACTGCTCAAGCCATTCGACCATCCTTGCTGTTCTGAAATTCTTTTAAAATGCCCAATGTCCATATTTCTAATTAGAGAATACATGTAGCCTTAAAAAGTATTATACGAATTCTTCGTAGGATAGTAGGTACTTGAGTGATAACATATGCTGTACAAGAGTTCTTAGTTCCTCATCTGGAGCTCGCTTGCGAACTAGGTTAGTGGGTCACCACTGAAAGAAAGGTACATGTAGGAATCAAATCTCTTCAAATTGAATCCTAGTATGTACACTGAGGACAATGCAAACTTTCAGGTATCCAATAAGGGCCGCCCGCGATCGTAATGTCTTTTAACTGAAGCGCCCTTCGCAAAGGGCTGTTTGCATAAAGTTTCCTTCGCAAGGAAGAGAGATTATCCGGATAACTACAACTCAGGATAGGGTATATGGATACAAGGTTGCCTTGTACCCTATATCAACCTTACAAATCGGGATCAACCTTATTATAAAAACAAATATTTTAATGTTTTCAATTCCACGTTTTTATATTTATCTAGCAGGCACCCCGATCCCTTTATGCTAACGAATCTAGAACATATTAAAGCATTATACATTAAATCGATTGGAACCACAAAGGTCTCGTATGCACTGTTCCAGGAGAGTTTCCTTCCTCGCACAAGGCTGTGGATTAAGGTCCCCGTTAAGGTTTTCCCTGGAACAAGTACAGCCTGGTACAGCATGGAGTTATTGGTCTTGATGAAGGTTGTGAAAAGAGAGTGTTTTAAGCAAAAATCCATAGGCGGCTTTGGCCACTTACCATCAGGCAACCATATCATTAGCCACCCTTGTGGGATAAAAAAAAACACCACTGCATAAAATTACAATGACCCGTATTTTATATTTAATAAAATTATCGCTGTCGCTTGTCTCCAATAAATGCAACAAATACCTATACTGAATAAGCAGAAGTAATAAAACATGAACTACTTCTAAGAATGTGATTGTAAGTACACCAGATGTACTAGTTTGTACTACAGCCATAAACAGTGTTACAACGTAGAACGTACAACCCATAAAAAGTAGTCGATAGAGAAAGACGCCCTCGCGAAGCAGTACTGTTAGAACTAATAAAAGGGGCAAGGAAATTTGGCAGGCGTCTGGCCGCGGTCAACCCTTAACGATAAACAGAAGCCACGATACAGAATCTGAGTACGGAATTCAATTTCCAAAGTAATGTCGGACGCGATTTTTGGATCGCCATGTTTATTTGGGTCAAGTCGCAAAATGTGGAAACTGAGAACCAACAATGCCAATAACAAACTTCTATTTTTGTGTACTTAATTAATGTGTTAGCATATTTTCATTTTTTTAATTCTTGGCCCATGTGCTGTGGTGCAAGGTCTAAATCATACATCCATTCTGAGATCTAATGTGTTTTCTCAAATTACATTAATTACGTCACGAGTCTTACAGTTAAAGAAGGAAACGAGTAAGATTTATGGACCTCTTCACGTAAAAAATAAAAGATAAAAATTATTAGATGGATTGGATATGTTTTAAACCAGAAAACAAATCTATAAATGAAATATGAGCACATCGTCATCGTATCTAAATATGGGACTGTCATAAACGACCCTAATTGATACTACGGCTCTGGGGTACTAGGGGTAATTCGCCAGAAGTCGGGAAGGAAACCGGTGACCGTAACATGATCTACAAACACGAAAATTACACTGAATGTGGTATAATCTACACAAATTGTATACCTTTATCGTTAGATAAAATTTTGCCACGTCATGTAACCGTAAGTATAAGAAATGCCTAATTTGTCAAGACAGATTATACCAGCTTTACCTTTGATATATCAGCGCTAGTGTTGTTCGCGAATTAGGGCAATGTTTGTGTAACAAGACAAATACACTGCGAGCTCACCCGCAGATAATCTCAGAGATTCTCTCTTTACAAGGAAATAGAATTTGCGGTACCCAAATGTCAAACCAACGGCGGGATTTAAGAACACTGTTTCATTTGTACACAGTAATAGCTTTCTGTGCCATAACGTTCTTCCTGCTTCAATTTAGGAGTGGTCCACTTCTAAAAAGAAACTGTTTTATATCGAAGAAATTCCATTATTTCTTATTCTTTACGTTGAAGAGATAGTACATAATAATTCAAGAAATACTGGAGAGTTCTTTTATAGAGTCCGTAATGTTAAAGTTTCCATTGCCAAGCCTCCGTTGATGAATCAAATTAATTACTTTGAGCCCATATAAACAACATACGGAACATTTTAGAAAAGAGCGCCAGTTTTCTCCAGACTTCAGAATTTAATTCACATAATGTATTTTAATAACCTTCTGATGAGATTTTACTAGGAATAAATATAAATCTGCGGGCGTATTACGGTGGGCAATCGTTAATGCCTTATCCTCACCCTCTATGGAAAAAAAATATGAAGCATCATATTTATTCATAGTCGTCCGCAATGCGCTGAGGAAATGACAATGTCTTTGTTGACTAATTCATTAACATAGCGAACCACCACGACTGCCACTTGCTTCAAAACTTTGCTGGAAGGCTTCAACTTGACCTGGTAAAACTATTTACCCCGCATGGAGGACACATTCTCTAATGAAATTGTTCCGCTAAGTGGAATATAATGGTGTGTAACCACAGATACTTCACTTATCCTAAACCTGTGACTTAAAAAGAGTCAAATTAAATAACTATTCATTATTGTATAATAATAATTATTATATAATAATAAAGTATGTGGACGAAATTGAGGGTGACTTTTGCCTAGCAGTAGGCAGCATAGACTAATAAAATTTAAGAACTAATTAAAGTTTTTTAAACATTAACTAAACAGTCGTAATTAAAATATTAAAACACAAGTACCTATCTGAGAATCAAACTCGCAAGCTCGTACTTTGCGTACTTAAGAGTAATAGGAGCAGTTCATTGAGACAGACTGGCTTATACGAATGTTGTATTCGCAATATAGCAAAGCTTTCAAACGCCGAACAAAAATGGAAAAAATTCCCACGAACTTTCAAAATTCGTAAATGTGAATTCTTGGCATTCTATTAGACCGTGTAGAGCCGGCTTCTCGGAATTGTGTTTCTTTTATATAATCAATGGCCTTATGGACTATTATTATGTTGAAATACCAACGTTAAAACGCGAAGGATAACATCAAGTGGAAACCTGCATTCGTTGCAGAAGTAATTCAGAGTTGTATATTCGTGCTTAAGAAACTGCGATGGAAGAACTCGCCATCGTTGCCACGTTGACACCCTACATATATCTGGGAGGGTGCATACTCTCACCTCTGCCAACCCCATTGAAAACCTGTGTGGGAAGGGGTGAAGATAGACTATTATAACAACAATATATAATTCTATTTACAAGTCGCTGAAAATCAGAGCAGGCTGTGGTTTACATAAAGAATAAAGAAACCAGAAATGTTTTAACGAGAGTGCAAATAGCTTACCCGTTTATCAGCAGTACGCAGTCTGCCTAAACAAATTTGTGCTCAATTGAAAATTAGCTCAGCAGAATTAAAACGGTAATTTAGTATTTTTAATGTTGCATGAACATTGAATACTAAATCTGAATTAATGCTCGAAAATATTGACCCCACAAATATTCGTATAGTGATGATTATCATTCGATTTTGTAACAGTCTTTTAAGGTTTGTTTAAATTATATATGCGTTCATTCTCAAACTTCGATCTATGATTTAAATAAGCATTTCAATGCCAGATATTAGTAACGTTTCAGTAAATTTTACTATTAGTTTCTCTCTACACGACCTACCTGCCATTATGTTCATCATTCAAGTTGCAAAACTAAATTTGAACTGTATACTCCGTAACCACACGAACGAGGGTCAACAAAGTTACTTGAGATATAAACACGGGAATCATACTCACCTTCGTCCCGGAAGACGTCAGCTCCATATATTCGTATAAACGAGGGTACGTTCACGGTCCAACTTCACCATTTTGTTTAATTACAAAATTTCTATTACACGTCCGAGACAGTAATTCAGAACGCGTGTAATATTAACATTGAGCTCGCTGAAAGCACGTACAACATCCAAACTCAAAATGCCACGACCGCCGCTTTTTATGGAACTCCATTCCATAATAAATGCGACGTGGCCCACAGTTAGAAATTTGGGAGAACGTTTAGAAAAGAGGTCGTAATGTAGTTACAGGTTTCCGGAAAAGGTAATGTTTTAAGTGCTTCCTGAGCTTTGAATATATCACTACTTTTTATACCAAGTTAAAAGTTTTTTCTTCCTTAATATATATATTCTTCCTTAGTATTGGTTGCCTTTTTCTATACCTACTAATATTATAAAGAGGAAAGATTTGTATATAAGCATGTTTGTATTGAATAGGCCCTGAAACTACTGGACCGATTCGAAAAATTCTTTTACTTTTGGAAAGCTACATTCACCTTGAGTGACATAGGCCATATTTTCTTTTATAAAAAAATCTAATGTCCACCCGTGCGAAGCCGGGAAGGACCGCTAGTTGGTAATAAAACCAAACCTCTCCCGCCGCGATTATCTGTGTAACTATTAGAAAGGACTTTGATGCAGTTTTCACCGTCTGTTAAAACTGTTTTGGCATTCAGCTCATACATGGTAATTTATTCTGATTAGGCGCACTTTGAGCCCTTCAATAGAAGAATAAATTAAGCTCATGAGAACCCCGAAGGAGGAAAATTACCGCCTTTTTACTGCAATTACATCCCATGATAAGAACCTTTACGACGGATGATTGGAATAAAAACAAAAAGAAATGAATTGTGTATTCACGAAATGTGGGTTTTCGGCGTTGTAAATTGTATTTCCTTCCCTTTCGATGTCGAATGTCATCAGATTGTTGTGTTGAAGGAGAAAATATTACATAAATCAAACGAATGGATGCTTTGGTGAATTAGAGTCGTGGCCGAGTACTTTACCCGCAATGTCAGCATTGCAAACCCTAAACTACTGAGTTCCTCTGAACTTAAGTTCAATATTTATCAAAAATCTATTCAAGGACGTATGTAACTGAGGGATTACGCGCCTATATTCTACTCTTGTGGAAGGCGTGAAGACAAAATAATACCTAAGTTAAATTTCCTGCGTTCTAAGTGACGTGGCTACTTAGCCTGTTACACTGAAGTAGAGACTGAATACAGTGTGAAACTACTCTCGTAGCATAATCGTGTTATCGTAGTCAACTCCCAGAATTAAATAGCTACGACGTAGCTTGCTATGTACAACTGTATAATTGCGTATTCTCCCGTAGCACGAATGATTGGCATACCTTTTCGAATTTTTATTAATTGAAAACTGTATTCCGAAGATTTATAACTATC